>JAULLD010442062.1:0-10144 GCA_035668095.1 Sarracenia minor
ACTATTATCGTTGCCAAAAGTGTCAAAGGAGCCTATATATAAATGATTTTTGCCAACGGATCATGTATTTGCCAACACAAAATTTAGCTTATTGGCGACGTAGAATCATGTTGCCAAATCCATTTTTTTTGCCAACGTATAGGCAATACGTTGGTGAAACCTTTTAGTGTCGCCTTCTTACCAACGACGTGGTAACGCACTGATTTATGTTGACAAACACTTTTATCTACGCAAAATCACTTTTACCAATAATTTTTGTTGTATTGCCAATACTTGTTTTGGTTATAGTGCCTTTCACTCACCCATCATGGCTGAAAATCGCAACGCAAATGCTGCTGAAAACCAGCAAAATGAACAAGCAGAACAAGAACATCCACAACTCAAAACGTTAATGGAATATTACATTCCAACGACATACGAGTCTACCACCTGCATAGCACCCACTAACACTAAGCATGACAACTATGAAATCAGACCCAACTTTTTGCAACTACTGCCCCTATTCCATGGACTCAGTAGTGAGGATCCTTACAAGCATATTGACGAATTCTTGGAAATATGCTCCACCATAAGGATTAATAACCTACCTGACGAAGCCAAGCACCTAAAGTTGTTCCCATTCTCACTCTGTGATAACACCAAACATTGGCTCAAATCCCTGGAACCCAACACTATCACAACTTGGGTTAAACTTCAACAAGATTTCCTCCGTAAGCTCTTCCCCATTGGTAAAACTAACCAGATTCGCCACGCTATAACAAGTTTTACTCAATTAGATGGCGAGACATTGCATGAAACTTGGGAAAGGCTTAAAGAGATGATAAGGAGCTATCCCCATCACCAAGTCCCAAAATAGAAATTAGTTCAAAACTTCTATGAAGGATTATTGCCACAATATAGACAATATGTCGATGCCTCATGCGATGGTGCTTTTATGCTCAATAATGAGATAGACGCTTGGATACATCTGGAAAAGTTGAGCGAAAGCTCACAACACCAAGCGTCTATTTCTCGTACTGACCGGGCGGCAACTCAAAAGACTAGAGGACTTTACTAGGTCACTCACAATGATGATCTATCAATCCAAGTAAAAACCCTCACATAGAAACTGGAAAAGCTGTTCACAACTGGCCTACCTATAACTCACCCACCTTCATAAGAAATTTATGCCTTATGTGCAAGCCCTGCACACTTTGTCACCGAGTGCCTTGTAGCTGAACAATTCCCTGATTTCATCCAAGAGCAAGTTAACGTTGCTCAAGAGTTCGCTCGGCCTAGCAATGATCCCTATTCCAACACTTACAATCCTGATTGACGAAACCATCCCAACTTCGGGTGGAGAAATCAACAACCAACAGCTAGACCTCCACAAACTCAGGCACCTAGGCTCGTCTACAACTCTTACAACCAACAAGCCTACCGTCCCCCACAACAGCAAGCACCTGCCCCAACACCTCGAGCCCCTGGATTTGAGGAAATCATGTTGAAAGCCCTAAAAGACTTGGACGTAGAGACTCAACTTTTAAGTTCTAACTCTAAGTCCATAGCCAAGCTAGAGACATAGGTAGGGCAGACAACAGCCGTACTCAATCGCCGAGCATGTTAGCTCCGTCCTAAGCTATGACTTGGCCCCTAAGTTGAAAGACCCAGGGATCCCAACTATCTCCTGTGTGATCGATGATCATCAGATCGACCGGGAACTTTTGGAATTAGGAGCTACTGTGAACCTCCTCCCATATTCAGTCTATGAACAGTTCGGTCTTGGAGAACTGAAACCAACCCCTGTCACCCTTCTGTTAGTGGATAGGTCGGTAAAGGTTTCACGAGGTATCTTTGAAGATGCACTAGTAAAAGTTGACAAATTCCTATTCCCCGTCGACTTCATAGTACTAGACACCGAACCAGACACAAACTCTAGGAGACAAACGCCTGTCATTCTTGGACGCCCCTTTTTGGCCACAGCCAATGCATGTATCAATTGTCGAACTGGGATAATGGACATTTCCTTTGGTAATATGAAGCTCAGTCTCAATGTGTTTAATGCCTCCCACCATCATGCATTAGAAGTTGATTTCTTTGCAATCGACCATATCGAGGAGGCAACACAACAAGCCTTACCAGCCATCTTTTCTGACGACCCCCTAGAAGCTTGTTTGGCCTACTTTGGGGTGAAATTTTTAGAGCTTGAACTTAGCATAGACGAATCCAATGCCGAGCTTAAAACCGCAGATTATATAGACACGCCTCCATTGGTGTCTCGATTTGAAGACCTGCCCCCACTCTCCTCCATACCCACCATACCATCCCTAGCAGCCCCACCAGCACTTGAGTTGAAGCCACTACCAAGCTCCCTTAAGTAAAACTTTTTGGGGCCCTTCAGCACTCTGTTAGTCATAATTGCCACCGATCTAACTTCTACACAAGAAGAGCAATTGACTGCTGTCCCCAAAGCCCACAAGGGAGCCATATGGTGGACATTGGCAGATTTAAAAGGAATTGACCGATCCGTTTGCATGCATCACATCCATTGCGGAGAGGATGCTAAGCCTACACGAGAAATGCAACGAAGACTGAACCCCTACATGAAGGAAGTACTAAAACAAGAGGTAGTCAAACTACTTGATGCAGGAATTATTTACCCAATCTCTGATAGTAAGTGGGTGAGTCCAACACAAGTTGTACCCAAGAAATCTGGGCTCACCATCATGCTAAATGACAAAGGAGATTCTGTACCAACTCGCATAACAACCGGATGGCAAGTCTGCATTGATTACTGGAAATTAAACTCCATGATGAGAAAGGATCATTTTCCTTTACCATTCATTGATCAAATCTTAAAGCATTTAGCTAGCCAAAGCTATTACTGCTTTTTGGATGGCTACTCTGGCTATAATCAAGTACCTGTTTATCTCGAAGATCAAGAGAAGACAACATTTACCTACCCCTTTGGTACATTCGCCTATAGACGTATGCCTTTCAGGTTGTGTAACACACTAGCCACCTTCCACAGGTGTATGTTGTCAATCTTCTCTGACATGGTTGAAAAATTCCTTGAAGTTTTCATGGATGACTTCTCCGTGTTTGGTCTCTCATTCGAGAACTGTCTCACAAATTTAACTCCAGTACTTAAATACTGTCAAGAGACGAACCTAGTACTTAGCTGGGAGAAAAGTCACTTAATGATCTAACAAGGGATCGTGTTAGGACACATCGTCTCTAAACGCGGTATAGAGGTCGATAAAGCAAAAGTAGACCTAATTACAAAACTACCACTACCAACCACTGTAAGACAAATCCGTTCGTTCTTAGGACATGCTGGATTTTATCGTAGATTCATCAAGGACTTCCCCAAGATATCGAAACCTCTTTCCGATCTTCTCCCTAAGGAAGCTACATTCGACATTGATGATAAGTGTATGCATGCCTTCGAACAACTTAGAGATGCTCTATCCTCAACATCTATCATGCAGTCACCGATGTGGACCATACCATTCGAAATCATGTGTGATGCCTCTAATTACGCTGTAGGAGTTGTACTTGGACAAAGAGAGGATAATGTTCCTCACGCCATATACTACACCAGTATGGTCCTAAAACGATGCACAAAAAAACTATACTACCACCGAAAAGGAGCTAGTGGTAGTAGTATTTGCATTGAACAAATTTTGATCTTACCTACTAGGATCCAAGGTAATTGTTTACACCGACCATGCTGCCCTTAGGCACCTGCTGGCCAACAAAGACACTAAACCTCATCTGATTCACTGGATATTACTTCTCTAAGAATTTGATCTCAAAATCTGCGATTAGAAGGGCACCGAGAATTCTGTAGCTGACCATCTCTCTCGACTCCTAGTACAATCTTCCTCTGACCACGTACTTCTACGAGACTCATTTCTCGACGAGCAACTTTTCGCGGTCACCACCATACAATCGCCCTGGTATGCAGATATCATTAACTATGTAGCGGTGGGTCGCATCCCAAACGATTGGTCCAAACAACAAAAGGATCGATTTTTTTCACAAGTGAAATTCTACTTTTGGGAAGAGCCAGAACATTTTAAATACGGCGCGGACCAAGTTATACGATGATGCATCCCCGAAAATGGGGTAGATAGCATTCTCAAATTCTGTCACTCACTAGCATATGGTGGACACTTTAGTGGAAAGAAAATCGCAGCCAAAGTTCTACAAAGTGGATTCTATTGGCCTACACTCTTCAAAGACGCCCACGATTTCTGTAAATACTGCCTACGATGTCAAAAACTAGGAACAATGACTGCCAAAGATATGATGCCTCTAAACCCAATATTAATAGTCCAAATTTTTGATGTTTGGGGCATCGACTTTATGGGACCATTCCCGCCATTATTTGGATGTGAATACATTCTTGTGGCAGCAGACTATGTATCTAAATGGGTTAAAGCCGCAGCCACCAAATCGAATGATCACAAAGTTGTGATTCAATTCTTACAAAGCAACATCTTTTCTGGATTTGGTTTTCCATGAGCAATCATCAGCGATGGCATTACACACTTTTTAAACAAATATTTCTTAGCCTTACTCAAAAGATACTCAATCCAACATAGGGTAGCCTTACTCAAAAGATACTTAATCCAACATATTTCTAGCCTTACAATTACATGGAAATTAAACCAAAATAAGGAAACAACCGAAATAACTTAAAATAAAAAGGATAAGAATCCGAGGCCCGTATTACATACAGTGTCCTTAAAATAGATTCACCGCCTCCGGTGGTGCTTAAGGTTGAACCAGCATCTGTCTCTCATGATACAACGGATTAGCTTCGACCGGAAGAGCACACCTTTTGGCCGAATATCGAACGTGAACCGTGCTTGAACTCTCTCAAATGAAGAATAAGAACTCGGAGAAAGGAAACCGACTAGGGACTTCTTGGTGGTGGTGTAAACGACTTGGTGGGTCTTCTTCTTCCCAAAATGCCTCATATATATAGCCTCCAATACAAGACTTTTGGCATGCTTACATTCATCACAAGAGCAGGTGTGGGAGTTGAGGAGAGGGAGAGTCTCAACTCTTTCCATTTCCCACATGTGAGAATAGGAGAGTCTCAACCTTTTCGTATTTCTCCCACATGTTGGAATGTGGAATGGTCACTCAAAATCCAACATCAGGCTCTTTGAAATTTGCCAACCCTCAGCAGCCATCAGCAACTTGTCAGTGACTCGTCATGCTCTTTGAAGTTTGCTGACCAGTAGCCATTAGCGACCTGTCAATGACTCGTTCAGCTCTTGGAATTTGCTGACCAGCAGCCATCAGCGACTTGTCAGTGACTCATTGGGCTCTTGAAGATTGCCAACCTGCAGCCATCATCCATCAGTGACTTGTCAGTGACTCATCGGGCTCTTTGAAAATTGCCAACCAGTAGCCATCAGCGACTTGTTAGTGACTTATCGGGCTCTTGAAGATTGTCGACCAGCAACCATCAAGGACTTGCCAGTGACTTGTCGGGCTCTTTGAAGATTACCGACCAACAACCATCAGCGACTTATTAGTGACTTGTCGGGCTCCTGAAGTTTACAGACCAACAGCCAACAGCGACTTGTCAGTGACATGTCGAGCTGTTTGAAGATTGCTGACCAGTAGTCATCAGCGACTTATCAATGACTCATCGGGCTCTCGAAATTTTCCTACCAGTAGCTATCGGCGACTTGTCAGTGGCTCGTTGGGCTCTTGATGTTTGCCGACCAACAACCATCAACAACTTGTCAATGACTCGTCGAGCTCTTGAAGTTCAGCAACCAGCAGCCATTAGCGACTTATCAGTGACTCGTCGGGCTCTTGGAAGATTGCTAACCAGCAGCCATTAGCAACTTTTCAGTGACTCGCCAGGCTCTTTGAAGTTTGTCGACCAGTAGCCATCACCGACTTGTCAATGACTCGTCAGGCTCTTGAAGTTTGCCGACCAGCAGCCATCAGCGACTTATGAGTTACTTGTCGGGCTCTTTAAATTTACTGACTAGCAGCTATTAGTAACTTGTCAGTGACTCATCGGGCTCTTTGAAGTTTACCGACCGGCAGCCATCAGTGACTTGTCAGTGACTCGTCAGACTCTTGAAATTTGCTGACCAGCAGCTATCCGCGACTTGTTAGTGACTCATCAGACTCTTTGAAGTTTGCCGACCAATAGCCATCAGCGACTTTCGTCGGGCTCTTGAAGTTGATCGGGATTCAATAGCCACTGACAACAGTCGAGCATGCCAGAAGTGCCAAAAAATCACTGGGAGGAAAATCTGAAGTCAATGATCGAGGTTCTGTTGATGAAGATTTTATGGAACTCTATTCAGAAGAAGAGGTGATGATCTTCCTGTGGCAGATACAGAGAGCTCCGTCGAAGGGTCATGTAGCAGAATCACTAGGATTTGGTAGGGGTAGCAATTCATCCCTTCTTGTCAATTGACAGTATCTACATTCGGTTTTGACTATTGGAGACTTTCATGTTGCCCTCATTTCTTTTTATTCAACCACCATAAGTAACCAATTGTTTTTTTTTTTTTTTTTTGGTATGGCTAAACTTGAAATAAAATTTCAAGCTACCTACGAACCCAAAATGGGATTAAGTCAAACATAGTTCAATTTTTTTTTTTTGATTTACCATTCACAGTTTAAACTTGTGCGGGTCAGGAACATGTAGATAACAAATTTCGAGTCTCAAAAATCCCGACGAAAAATTGAAGGAACACATTGAGTTTTTTTGATATTTGAACATGGATTACAATCTCTGAAGAATTTCTATATCAAAAAAATAAAATCTATGATTCTTCTCTTCAAACTTCTCTTTAATCTTCAGCAGGTCTTTTAAATGATGGCAGCCACCTCCTCGTTAGTTTGTGAAGCACCACCTTGTTTGTTGGAACCAAATACTGGAATTGGTCTTCGCAGCAGTGGGGCTTACAAAAGCATTTGAACCCTAACCTTTGTCTTGCTTCGAGTAACTGGACCAATGCTCTGAGTGTTAGAGCTTGAACCAGTCTTTGCAGCCGTTGAGAGCTTCGAATCTCCTTCTTTGATCTGGAGGGCCTTCGAGCTATCGTTCTTTGGAGCTATTACGAATTTTTTTTTTTTGAGGAAGAGAAGAGATGAGAGCCAAAGATTGTCCCACTGGGTGTGCCAGAAATTTGGAGACAACAAATTTCGAGTCCGAAAATCGTGACAAGAAATTGAAGGAACAAATTGAATTTTTATTGATATTTGAATATGGATTACAATCTGTGATAAAATTCTAAATCAAAGAAAATAAAATCCTCTGATTCTTCTCTTCAAACTCTGACTTGAGGGCTTGACAGCGTGTTCCCGAATCGAACGGCGAAATGCTCTCCAAATTTTGGTTGAGTCATTGCTTGAATTTGGTTGAGACTTGTTCAAGAAATATCTTCAGGGCCCGAGAGCTTTGTCTGGAGTTCTCTCTTGGTTTCTTTAAATTTTCATGTCTCTGATGTGAAGAATGTCTCCTGTATTTAGTAGATGGCACTCCTATATATAGAAGTGTGGGAGGAGATGGTCTAAAATCTTAATAATTATCTCTTTATTTATTTTAAAGAGACAATTATAGAGGATGTGGCCTAAAATTTTCAATAATTATCTCTTTATCTCTTTATTTATTTTTAAAGAGATAATTATAGATTTTAATAATTATTTTTTATTTATTTGTTTAAAAAAATAACTATTAAATGCTGCAGTTATCTATTTATTATTTATTTATTTAAAGAGATAATTGTTTAAGAAAACAATTATTCTTGTATAAATAAATAATTATTTAGTAGTATAATTATTTTGCTTTTTTATTTATTTAAAGAAATAATTATACTATTTAATTTGATTTAAAGAAAATATTTATTTTTCTCTCATGTAGCCTTACATGCCAAGTGGCTTAATTTGATTAGCCAAAAGCTTATCATGCATAAAACTATATTATTTTACACGTGGCACCATGTAATTGGACCAATCGTTTGACTTAATTTATGACCGTTTTAATACATGGCATTATTTGATTAGTCAAAATTGTCTTAATCTTTTTAGGTCATGGGACACGTGTCAATTTGTGATAGGTCAAAATTTAAGTGTCTACACCCCCAATCGTCAAACCCTCGCCCTAAGACTAGGATCCTACCACATACCTCTAGATTATCAATTGACATGTTTAGGTTGTTCTAGACACTCTAGAACCACAAGAACTTCAACAATTTCGAACAAACAATAGGTTAGGGTTCAGCCTACCATTGATTTCACATCAAAATCGTCTAAAAATTTCAAATAATTCGAAATACATCGCATAAATAATCATAGGTTCATAGGGTATCAAGATTTCTACCTCGAATCGTGTGAAAGAAGTAGAAAATCAGTTATCCCGAACTCCAGTTCCTTAGCCAACACCTAAAACGTAAGGATTTTCGACGATAATGTAAGAACGCCACTTAAACATCAAGATATCAATGAAAATCGATGGAAACTTACCCAAATTCTGTATGGAATCAAGCCAAAGGAGCCTCTCTTCGAACCCTAGTCGCCCCCTCTGTGTTCTCTGTCGAAGAGAAGTAGAATAAAATGAAATAAAAATTAAAACCCTCGATTTCGCAACTTAACAGACCAGTCTGATCTGCAAAGACCACTCGAGCGGTCATTAGGTCACTCGAGCAAACCCACCGCTCAAGCAGTCTTAGGGGCTCGAGCGAACCCCAAACTGCTTAGACCGTTAGCAAATTTTCAAAACTAAGGCCCAAATCATATCCGAAACTTGGCTGGACACCCTGGACTAATATTCCCAAGTTTCCAGATTACATGACTCGAATTGACGAGCCCAAATTAAGATCGAATTTTAATTAATGATAAAATTTTAACCGAACCTTTGGTGAAAAAGTTCTTAAACCCGATTTTAAATCAAAATCCGAAATTAAAATGGGTCGAGCCCTTACATGACATCTTCTAAAGAATACCACTTCTTTCAACCAAAGCTTAAATTAACTCAACTTCTCATACAATTTCTTATCTCTTAAGACCTAAAGCATAATCTTCAACTGTTTCTTATGTTCTTCTTCATTCTTTAAGTAAATCAAAATACCATCGATAAAGACTATCACAAATGGATCTAAATAAGTTTGAAATACTCGACTCAAAAGATACATGAACATGAGCATTTGTTAAACCAAAAGGCATTATCAAGAATTCATAATGACCGTATCTCTAGTTTCGAAAGTTGTTTAGGAATATCATTTTCCTTAACCTTTAAGCGGTGATACACATACTTGAGATCAATCATAAGGAACATAGATGTCCCCTTCAACTGATCAAAATGATCATTTATACACGGTAAAGGATACTTATTCATAACGATTACTTTTTTCTAACTAATGATAGTCTACACACATTCTCATCATACTATCCTTTTCTTAGCAAACAAAGTTGGAGCACCCCACAGTGATATACTTGATATGATGAATTCCTAGTCTAGTAAATCTAAAAGTTATACTATTAATTTCTTTAATATACTGGAACCATACGATAAGATGAAATAGAGAAGGGTTGAGTATCCGGAAAAATCTCAACAGTGAATTATATTTCTCGATCTATTGATAATCCCGTTAACTCTTCAGGAAATATATTAGTGAATTCTCGTACTATCGGTATGTCTTCTATATAAGGTTAACCTTTAGTGGCATCCACTGCATGTGCAAGGTAACCTTAATAAGAATTTCTTAACATTTTTTTAGCCTTAACCATCGAAATCATACAAACGAGAGGAATGACTCTATCTCCACATAACATTACTACAAAGTTATCACAAAAATTTTATGTTACCTCTTTCTTGAAACAATCCACTTAAGTAATCAATCTATCCCAAGAATTAAGTCAAATTCCTTAATATCCAAGGGCATAAGGTCAACTAACAATTCTCTACCATCTATCAAGACTTTACAATATTGATATATCACACCAATTAACACAATTTCTCCCATATAAGTAAAGATTTTCATTTGATAGTCTAAGGGACTTTAGGATCCATCTATATAATTAATAAATGACCATGCTATTGTTGGGATAGGTATACTTAAAAGTCATGCTTTTACGTATTATCCGGGATCCCGGGAATATTAATGAGATTCAATTG
>JAULLD010442171.1:0-10144 GCA_035668095.1 Sarracenia minor
GTTCCGACGGGTTTAGAGTGCACTGCCCCAGGTTGTTAAGAAGGGGTCCCTCCCTATAGATAAGGGTATGAGATGGTTTTATTTTAGGGTGGATCCTGGTTTGGGTGAGCCCAATGCATTGCTATTTTACAGTTACTGTTTATGTGGGTCTTATTGTAAAACCTACATATTTTGAGTGAGTTATAACGTTTATAAGTTATGGTATGGGACATAGCTTATAATCGTTATGAGGGAAAGATATACTTTTCAACTTATATTTTCCATATAGCGTATGAGCTGGTTTTGATATTCATGTTGCATATATCATGTCTATATGGTAGGTTGGATATCCGGGTTAGGGATTACATGTTAGTAGAGGGACACCTTTGCCTCTAAGTGTCAAACCATTATCTCGGTAATGGTTGGCAGGTCACAGACACCGGGTCTGGGTTGGTTCCTGATGTGGGATTGTAGGGTTCCTCACCCTGGTTTGTTGTTACTGCTTACATGCATGTGGTTTATATCTTCCTGTTAGATATGGTTGGGCTATGTATATCGATATCTGGGTTGAGTATCAAGTTGGTTGGGTAGAAGTTATGTTGTTCTATTCATATGTTTATGATAGTCGTTATCATGTTATTGGTTTTTGTATCTGGGGGTGGGTAAGAAGTATATAGGATTATACTGTTACGTATATTCGGTGGTTGGTGTTTGGTATCCTGTATGTATATCATGTATTGCTTAAGCTTATGCTTTGCTTGCCTAGTTCGGTATACAAGAGGTAGGCTTGGATATGTTATTTATACGTGCTATATAAATTGTTATATCTTATTTATAGATATGGTTTAGCATGGGGTTTACTAGTTGTTTGATATTGGGTGTTAGAATATCCTGTAAACTGTTTACGTTTGGACCAGTCACTTAGACTTAGGTTAATTGCTTATACTTGTTGTGTAAGGTGTTTGGCTTATGTTATATTGCTTTTCTGCAATTATGATGATGTGATAACTGTATCTTTACCGGTTTCGGTTAAACTGTATGTTCATATCGCATGTCATACTCATAAAGCATGTTTAGTTCACCGGTAGCTTGTTTCCTACAAGCCCGTGGCTCACGTTGTCTTTGACAACGCAGGTGATCGCAGCAGAGACATAGCTAGCTGAGAAGGGAGCCCCTAGAAGATATCTATCTTTTATTTGCTTTTATATAGCTTTCTGTTCGATTGGCAACCTGTTTATGCCTTGCTTTCGATTTTTGGTAGTTTGTACCTTACGATTAAACGCTGTTTGTATCCAGGCATCGGGGCCTCGATTTAGTTATTTATCTATTTTAGCATGTTTAATACTGCTTGTGGTGAGGTCGATGTGCCGGGTGGGTGATTTAGGTTCCATTTGGTTGGGTTTACGCTGGGTAGAGATGCATGTTGGTTAGATTTTTCTTTAGTTTAAGAAAAATTTGGTTTTTTATAAAAAGTTTGAACAACCAGATTTTGTCTTGAAAAACTCTCATCCATGTGTGCGCTCGAGTGGTATTTAGAGCGCTCGAGCGGTCCCCTGTTTTCTCGGTAGTCCGAAAATGTTTCTAATTTTTGTAAACTTTGGGCGTTCAATGGAAAGCTTTTTGTAAACTTTTCAAGCTTAGTATTTATACTATTTTCAGTATAAAATGGTTTTATTCGTCAAGGCATTGTTTGGGTTGAAAACGGTTAAAACTTCAAGGCTTTTCTTAAGTTTTAATTGGCTAATTTCGGTTTCAGCTTTGTTTAAGCTTTCGGTTTGGTTTCCGTTGTTAGTTTCTAGTACGCCAGTTTGTGGGGTGTTACACCTTGGCCACGTCAGATTCTGTAGGCATTTCATTAAGGACTTTTCCAAGATATCGAAGCCCTTGTGTGACCTTCTCACAAAGGATACACTATTTATCTTTAATGATTCTTGTCTTAAAGCGTTTGAGCAATTGGGAAATGCACTATCCACAACACCAATTATACGATCGCCCAACTGGGATTTTCCTCTCGAGCTTACGGCGATGCATCAAACTATGCCGCTATTGTAGTTTTGGGGCAATGTGTGGATAAGGTACCATATGCCATCTACTACGCTACCAAAATGGGCATAGATGCCTAGCTGAATTATACGACCATGGAGAAAGAGCTGCTTGCTATAGTCTTTGCCCTCGATAAGTTTCAATCATATCTGATAGGATCTTGGGTAATCGTTTACATGGATCACGCAGCCCTCTGGCACTTGCTTGCAAAGAAGGAGATGAAGCCCCAACTCATTCATTGGATCTTACTCCTACAAGAGTTTGTCCTCAAGATTCACAATAAAAAGGGGACAGAAAACACCATGGCCGATCATCTCTCTTGTCTTCTCTTTGACCTATCTTTTGACCCTATACCGGTAAGAGAATTGTTTCCAGACGAATAACTCTTTGCAGTCACGAATGCTCAGCTTACGTGGTATGCCTTTATCGTTAATTACTTGGCAATTGGTTGCATTCCGCTACATTGGACAAGACAAGATAAGGGAAACCTTTTTTCCAAGTCAAATACTACTTCTATGAAGATCCGAAACTATTCAAGTATTGTTCTGATCAAGTGATTTGACGATGCGTCCCGGAGAGTAAGATGATAAACATTCTAATTCTGTCATTTAGAGGCATGCAGTGGGCATTTTAGTAGAAAAAAGATAGCCACCAAGGTGTTGCAATGCGGTTTTTTAATAGTCGTTTCTATTTAAAGATGCACACACTTTCTGTAAGACCTGTTTGAAGTGTCCACAAGCCAAGAATATATCTGTAAGAGATATAATGCCTTTAAATTTTATCTTAACCGTTGAATTTTTTTTATGTCTGGCAGATAGATTTTATGGAACCATTTCCACCATCCCACTGGTTTGAATTCATACTTGTGGCAGTCAACTACATGTCGGAATGAGTTGAATATGTAGCAACGAAGTCCAATAACCATAAGGTGGTTGTGAAATTCCTTCAATCCCATATCTTCTCCAGATTCAGTTGCCTACGAGAAATTATCAGTGACGACGATACCAATTTTATGGACAGCCATTTTGAGATATTGCTTCAGAAACATTCCATTACCCACAAAGTTGTCATAACCTACCATCCACATACAAGTGGGCAAGTTGAAGTTTCAAACATTGAGATTAAAACCATCCTTGCCAAGACAATATGATTGGATAGAAAAGATTGGTCTGAATGCTTAAATGATGCCCTATGGGCCTACAGAACGACATACAAGACACCAATTAGCATGTCCCCATACCATCTGGTGTTTAGTCTACCATGTCATCTTCCCGTGGAACTGGAGCACTGCACCTAGTGGGCCATTAATAAAATTAATTTCAACACAACTGACGTTAGTGCCCGTCGAAAGCTCCAAATAACCGAGTTGGAAGAGCTCTGCATGGATGTCTATGATAGTGTCAGGACTTACAAAGCCCTGATGAAAGCTTTTCATGACAAGCACATTCATCGAAATTCTTTTGAGGTGAACCAAACACTTTGGCTTTTCAATTCTAAGCTTCGGTTATTTCCAGAAAAATTACAGTCGCGATGGGAAGGCACCTATTTAATAAAGCACATTCACTCGCACAGAGCATGTTAGCTTCTTAACCCAAAGTCAGGAAAGTTTCTTACAGTGAATGGACAATGGCTTAAGTCGTATATTGAGGGTGATTCTATTGATCCCTCGTCTAAGAACATTGAATTCTGTGATTTGATTGCATATACTATATGATAGACAATGATTGGACACCACTTTTGGTTGAAGATGTTAAACTTAATCCTACATGAGAGGAAACTGTGTTTTTGTTGACCCCTCATACGAGAACATTCAATTCTGTAGTCCGATTGCATCTACATCCTGATAGACAATGACTAGACACCTCGTCTGTATGAAGATGTTAAACTTAGCCCTACATCGGAGGGAAGCTATTACTCCTTTAACGTTGCTATGCTTTCTTAGTCTTCACATAGGTTTTATTCCTCTTTTAGATTATAGTTTCCTTTTTAAAAAAAAAAACTTAAAATAAAAATTCGTCTTGGTGGTTCAGTTTCCATCTGGAAGAGTTTTGAAGTCCACGAGTCAACTCATCATTTAGTGCATCGACCAAAACTGTCGCGATGACACACCTTTCATCCAGGAAGTTTCAGCTTTTTTAAACATTGAAGCGGTGCATTTAATGCGCAACGATCATCATTCTGACTATTGTAGTCCCATCACGATGGCCCCATACTTGTTTGGACGGTTTTCAAATTCGTGCCCACGTTTTTAATCCTGTCCTAATGGCCTCCCACATCCAAAACCTTGCCTCCATTCTGTCAGGCAGGAACCTAAAATCATTCTGATGGCTTACCTTTCATCTGGACGCACACATATTCCTTCGGGACAGCATGCGCTTCTCTATAAAATTCAGGCGACCCTCCCCTATCCTCCTCACTGTTCTCTCTCTCTCTCTCATACACACACACGCGCGCGCGCGCACCTATAGACTATTCCCCAATATCTCTCATTTTAACAACCCACACCAATAGCATCCCTTCGACAAACCATGCATGCCTGACCCATCGACCACCAGGACCCTCCACCTCTTCCTTCTGTTGTATTGAAAAATAGGAAACCCTATCTCATGACAATCTTTTCGATTGACATCGTCCATTTTGCCAACAATCCTTATGCCTGAATAGGCACCTACCTCCTTGGCGACTAGGAAATGGGGCTATCTTTGGCCCCTTCGACATTCCCTATCCCCGTATCTTCTGTATATTCTACCAAAACCTCCCCAAAATTCTAAACAACACCGATGCCCTAGCCTGCGACAATGGAGGAGAGAGAGATTACTCTGACGATCGAGACGACATATCGGTCTGTCAGGGTAGTATACTTAAAAGCTATGCTTTTATGTATTTTATTATCCGGATCCCTGAAATATTAATGAGAAACAATTGAGATGGTTTGCATATTTGGTTTCATATTTATTATATGTATGATGTATGTATGCACTGTCCGTATATTTTATCCAATATTTGACTCGTTGCATGAAGCGGGAAACATCGGGTCAAAGGTTCTAACAAATATATAAGTGAGCTCACAATCGCAATGGATCCGGATAATCCATTGGTACAGTTGTAGCACATCGTTATATTAGCTGATCTTGGCTAGGTCAAATGTGTAACACTCCGGCCCTTCACATCCAACAATATTGTCTGCTTTGGGCAAAACCCTCAGGCTTTTGTTTTGCACTTCCCAGGGGGGTCACCCATCCTAGAATTACTCCAGCCAGAGCACGCTTAACTGCGGAGTTCTTCTGAGATTTTGACCACCTGGAAAAAGGCCTCGTTGTGTGTAAGGGCCAATGATTTTTCTTATATAGCTCAGGACTCCCTCTCCCTTTTCGATGTGGAAAACCAAGATGTCACAATCCTCACCCATTAGGGCTGCACGCCTCCGTACAGTAGCCTCCCAGCTCCGTTAGCCTTCCAGTCCACTTTCTAAACCCGCCCACCCGGTAGCCCGCCAACCTGCCCCATGAGGCGGTAGGGGTCCACACTCGGAGGTGAAGAGAGTCTGCTCTAATACCAATTGTAACACCCTGGACCTTCACATCCAACAATATTGTCCGCTTTGGACAAAACCCTCACGGTTTTGCACTTCCCAGGGGGTCACCCATCCCAGAATTTCTCTGGCATGAGCACGCTTAACCACAGAGTACTTTTGAGATTTCGACCACCTGGGAAAAGGCCTCGTTGTGTGTAAGGGCCCAAGGTTTTCTTATATAGCCCAGGACTCCCTCTCCCTTTTCGATGTTGGAAACCAAGATGTGACAGAACGGATCAAATTTCGATCTTGGAATTTGATGTTTGAGCTCGATGTGTTAGTACGCTAGGAGTGTATTGAACAGGATCATTAGGATGATCAATTCTATACTGAATATATGAATTGATCTACATCCTATACTATCATGGATTGCACGTACTATTAATCCCGAAGTGATTGATCGAATCATGATCGGATAATGCACAGTACTTTGAGTCACCAATGGCTGAGACTTCCATAACGAGATTAATATGACCGGTGGGTTGGGTACTGTCGTTATTCGACCGATGGTTGATAATCAACTGATGGAAACAACGTCCGACTTAGGTTGAGGAGTTCCCTCGCATGTGCTATGCTTATAATTTTGACTATGCCAAACCTGCACAGTGGATCGGTTGATTGGACATAATCAATAAATTAAGCGGTGCGGGTACGAGGAAAAGAGGATTTTTGAACTGGGTTGTCAGTAACCTAATTTTACATTATCGGGAATCCATATCTTAAACATGGGGAGACTACAGTGCATTTGATAATTGGAAACTCGAGACACAAATCGAATCTAGGGCTGGGATTTAAGTCAGGGCCTTTAGTGGAATAAGTCATGGTTCGTGTAAGAATGGATCTAACTCGGGGATTGAGTTAGGGATATCTGGTTTCTCGTACGGTTTGCCCGAGTCCTATACTTTCTCGTGATCCCTCACGTAGCCCTATTATATGCACGGGTTTTTGGTCGGCTTCAGTTATTATTTAATTTAATTCGATCGTCGGATTTATCGTCGGGACGTTTGAGGTATTAAATAAAATGTTCAGGGACAATTTTGGTATTTGGCACACCTAGGGATTAATCCCTATGTGGCTGGCCCTAGGTGATGGTAATTACCTAATTAATTTTTGTTTAGATATATTTCATATATCTTGGATAACAAAAATTAGGTAGGTAGATATATATTAGGAGAGATTTTAAGAAAGATTAGATTTTTCCTCTATCTCTTTCTCATCTCTATGGCCGACCCTTATAGGGTGTTTTTATTGTATATATATTGTATATATATTTTATGTATATTATGGAGAAAAAAATATACTATTTTCCTAAAATACATAGATGCATATATATATATATATAACATTATTATGGAGAAGTAAAAATCCAAAGATACACTAATACCATCTTAATTGCTACCGTCCCTAGCTCTCTCTCCCTCTTGTTCTTGGTTTTGAGCATCATTCCGAGTGAGATCTATAGTGTGTTGAAGCCTAAAATCTTGTCTCGGATCAGTGCCCACACACCAGAGTCAAGAGTGTACAAGGGTTATACGTGAGACGATCTCGCAGTGGTCTCTATAGTTACGTGCAAAGCTTGAAACTTTTCGACAAGTTTCAATCGGTAAAATTCTAGCCTAATCGATATATTCTTGTAGCCTTTCGTGAAAAATGTGTATCAAATAATTTTTTAAAACATTCCGCTTTGCCGACTCTAACAATGATATTAGAGCCGGTCTCACGTTTTTCATGAAAAATCATTAAGCTAACCGTTGTTTTGCAGCTCATTACGATCCGGCTTATGTATGAATGTATGGTTTGTTTTATTTCATGGATTTTAAACAAAAATTATCCTGACAGTTTTTAAATGGGGATTAGGAAATTTGAACGCCTCCTACGTGGGGTATAGGTTTATGCAATGTAATGATTTTATATTCAAGCATATTTTTCTTTGGATTTATAATGTAAATCGGATAAGAAAAAAGGGATCAAAACCATGGAAAATCGACAATCGAAGCAGTGTACAGTGGCATAACAGGCGGGGTTAGATCGACCGAAGCATGTCTCGGTCGACTGAAGAGCTGTTCAGTCGATTGAATCCCCTGTTCGGTTGACTGGATAGTGGGTTGGGTCGACTGGCCTCAAGGCTCAGTTGACTGACACGGAGAAGGTGGACTGGTTCACGGCAACAGCTTTGCAAGGGCTGTTTGGCTAGATCTTTTGCTCATTCCGATGGTTTAGCGGTGGTTCAAGGCTATGGTAGTACTGCAGGGGCTGAGGAGGCATATCAGGCCTTAATAGGCTCGTTTGTGGTTTTCATAACCCTTAGGATTGGACCGGATCGTAACGATAATTTTTTTATTTAATTTAATTTTTGTTATGTTTAATTATTTACTTATTTGTCTTAATTAATTGCGTGGATGATTTTTTTGTTTTGTTTATTTTTCCTTTTATGTATGATTTTTATTAAATCAAGGAATATTAGGAAAAATGTTTTTATAAAATAATTAATCCAAGCAATTTTTTTAAGACGGAAAAATAAATGGATAATTAAATTATTTAATTTTTGTGTTAAGTAGATAATTAATTAAAGTTTGTTTTGGAAGAAAACCAGGTAATTAATTTTGTTTCGCAAAATTAAATAAGTTAAGGTTTTGTTTGTTTTAAATGGAATTAAACATGAAATTTTTAATCGATTAAAACCGGACTTATTTTAATTTGGCAGTTAAAAATATGTTTAATGTTTTAAAATAAACAAACGGATTAAAACTCTCAATTTTTAAAATATTAAGTGGGAGAAGGATTTATTTACGGATAAACCCTACAGTCTTCAACACACATTCGTTGGAGATCTAATTTTAACTCGCGTGCCAGCTTGACCTGTCTCCCTAAGGAATGGTTAAAATTATGGTATCTCTGGAATGAAACCCTGTCGAGGATTAATTTGAAATGTATTGCAAAGTTGGGCCCACACACATTGAGCTTGGAACTTTGACACGGGATTTTCAAATTAAGTGAGATGGTTATACAATTAATCGGTGAATAAAAATATCCTCCCCAAGGAGTCACTATTTTTATTTGCGGGAACCAAAGTTATTGGCTGTTTAATCACTTAGAATATATCTAGAAATAAAAACATATTAGTCCTTGGTTCGTTAGCTGGTTAGATGTCTACACTACGTGGCCTTATTACTTGATGTGACTCTGGGAAGAATATTTTTGTTGTGATATTTTTCGAAGAGAGATTAATAGACTGGCATGCCTGTCCGGACATGGATTGATTAGTAGACATCCACACTATGTGGCCTGCTTAATCAAAAAGGCTTCAGACTAACAATAATTCTTTTAAAATTAAAAGGCTGAGGGACCTTAAATTTTTACAAGGGAATTGAAAAGTCTTCTCTTTTGTTTTCTCAAGATTTAATATGGGATCATTTAATCTATTTATGGTGATTCTCAAAGGACACAAGTTAACTGGACTAAATTTTATCACTTGGAAACGGAACCTCGAAATTGTGTTGACATTTGACGATTATAAGTTCGTGCTCACAGAACCTTGTCCTCATGCTCCAAATAATGAGACACCAGAATTGGATGCTGGTTATTATGAGTTATGAAAGAAGGCTGATTGGATGGAAACTTGCTACATGCTGGCATCTATGTCGAATGTGTTGTAAAGCCAGCATCAGTCTATGGTATCTGCAGCTAATATCATGCTCGACTTCACAGAAATATTTGGTGAGAAAGGTAGGGAAGCTAGGCAGGTGGCCATGAAGTCTCAGATGAACATGACTATGGCTGAGTGTCCACTTGTGAGGGACCACGTTGTGAAGATGATCGGTCTTCTCAATGAGCTGGAGGTCCTTGGAGCCAAGATCAATGGGGAAACCCAGATTGATATGGTGCTCTCGTTTTTGCCCGAGTCCTCTGATCAATTCTGCCTTAATTATACAATAAACAAACTTAATTGTTCACTGGCGAAATTATTGAAAGAACTCCAGGCAGCAGAAGGTATCATCCATAAGTCATCCTAGGCATTTGTTACTAAAAAAGGCTTCATCTTCTAAACCGAAAGGTGGAAAGAAGAAGAAGAAAGGTTAGCAACAGGTAAATGCTAAGGGGGTTGGCAAGGCTTAGCCATCGGTTAGTATGGCAAAAAATAAGGCGCCTAAGTGTAAGTGCTTTTATTGTCAGAAGTCGGGTCACTGGAAGAGGAACTACTCTGATCGTAAAAACAAGGAAGCAACAGGTATTGCTTTCTCTTTTGTAGTTTAATCATGTTTAGTGGTTGTATCTACTGGAACCTATTGTGTAGATACGAAAGCCACTAATCATGTCTGTAATTCTTTGCAGGGGTTCCAGGTGACCAGGCAGCTTAGAGAGGGCGAGATATATCTATAAATGGGGAACAACTCCAACGTCTCTACTACAGCAGTGGGAGATGTGGTTCTTTATTTTAGTAGGAATAAAAGTTTAATTTTGATGAACATTTTATATGTACCTCAATTCAAGCGAAACTTAGTTTTGATTTCCTGTTTGGCAAATGATTATTATTCAGTTTCTTTTAAT
>JAULLD010442282.1:0-10139 GCA_035668095.1 Sarracenia minor
ATAGAATCTGCAACTGATCGGTCTTCTTAACGTGTTAAAGGTCCTTGGAACCGAGATTGAAGGGGAAACTCGGGTTAATATCAAGTTCCAGTGAAGGGTGTTATCCAGTAGTGCGCTCGGGTGTTTGTTGCGCAAAGGTTTCTCCTTCTAGGCTAAGTGGTGGTAAGAAGAAGAATAAAGGGGTGCAATAGGATAATACACAAGGGGCTGGTGCCTAGGAGTCGTCAACTACCAAGGCAAAGGTTAAGGTGTCTAGGGTGTAGTTGCTATTACTGTCAGAAATTGGTCATCAATCATATCATCTTCAATTTCAATTACACCTAGAGCAATAGGGTCAATAAAGTCCAATTTTGAAGAGCCTCGTTGATTAAGCCTAGTGCCACCATGAGATTTCAAAACCTTTCTTCCTACAATATTTGCCCAAGATTTTTTAGGATTGAACTGAGTTAAACCTTCCCTCCCCTTGGCAGAAGGAAACTCACACGGATCCTGGTCCTGTTTTACATCATCTTTTTTATAATGACCTTTAGGATTCGAAAGAGGGCTTTTGTCAAACACATTTGGTGCGCCCGAAATGACACCAAAATTGGCCATCTTCGGGTCACTATACCCCTGTTCCAGTGATTCAGTACATTGCTGAGGCATATTTTCGGGCATCTTATGTGCGAAAATAGATGGGTCACCGAACTCATTCCTTTCACCATCCGTAGGTTTCAAAGTATTCTCCGAAAGATCCAAATATGAACAACAAACAGGAACATGAGCAATCGGTTCAGCATTATGACTACTCGAATGGGGTAAACTTAGTTCATGCAAATCGTCGAGCACTTGGTGGGCAAGGTTACTCTTGCCTTCAATATCTTCAGTGCCATTTGTTGTATTTGCCAATTTATGCTCCATTATCAACTCATCAATCACTAAGCAATTAACAATCTGAGAAGGTACAAGATTCTTATACCCTAATTCAAAACAATTTACCTTGTTTTGAATTAGGGTCTAAGAATCTTGTACCTTCTCAAATTGTTAATTGCTCGGTGACTGATGAGTTGATAATGGAGCATAAATTGGCAAACACAGCAATATAGCATCAAAATTCCTAAGCAACACGCTAACACACAAACACCCAATCCCTTACACAAACCGTAAGGGGAAGGCATAATACAAAGAAGAAGAGATGAAAGAGGAGTTATGTACAACCCACATAGCTAGGCTAATTGACAAAAAAAACAAAACAAAACCTCCCTTCGCTATATAGCAGTGCTGCGGATCCGACGCTTTTTGCGCTTGGGGAGGCCAACCCAACATAACCTGAGAAGGGCAGCAACTACATTAGCATAGTAATCCAATAACAGATATAAAAGAAAAAAAAAAGAGAAAAGAAAAGAAAGGGGCGAAAAGAGAAAAGAAGAAAAAAAAAGAAAAGGAAAGAAAAAAAGAAAGAAAACAGAAAAAAAAGAAAATCAAAATCAAGAGACGGCTAGACCTAGGGGCCCTCCCGCTAAAGAACCTCCCAAGCCCCAAGGATCCATGAATTGGAAGGGCAATCAGAGACCTTTTTCCACAGAGAAAACCTTCCTCTAACTAGCACTTGGATGTCTCTCACAATATCCTCATACTTCTGGATGATTCCCTTGAACTTGTGCATATTTCGGTTGGTCCAAATGCAGTATATGGAAACGGCAAGCCCGAGCTTGAGAACATTGGATGGGAAATAATTCCCACCTGCTGCATTCAACATCCATCTCTGCCACCCTCGCCAAGAAGACTCAGTATGAACGTGGTTGCATTTTTTTAAGCACAATAGCCCACACCCTCCTAATTATGGGATAATTAAAAAATAGCTGGTCATGGGTTTCTTCAGAGAAGCCACAAAAACTGCTTGAGTAATTATAGTCTACCCGAAAAATTTTAAGTCTATCCCCAGTACTCAATCAGTTTCTTATAGCAATCCAAAGAATGAAACTCATCAGCTTAACCTAGGGGGTTTGGGGTTGTGAGTACGAATACTATCCCAAACAGAACGAATAGAACATTTCCCGCCATCGGGGGCCCATGAAATAATGTCAGACTTGGTGGCATTTGGCAAAAAGTTAACTTCTCTACGCATCTCAATCAAATCAATAGTCACAGTGGGAGGCCATTTCCAGTTATCACCATCCATAATGGAACTGACTTTGGCCAGAGGACCTAGGCCCGAGTCATAAATAATCCTATTGCCCTTGGCATCTGCAATCGGTCCCTAGGGGTGCCAGGGCTCATGCCACAGAAAGAAATCCTCCCCATTACCCACTGTGTAGCAAAAGAATGGTCTAATCAGAGGCCTAAGTTGGAGAAGCTTGCGCCAACACTAGGAGGCAGATTGAGGAATCTTCACATCCCAGAAAGATTTACCCTAGAGAAGATTGGCTTTAACCCATTTGCACCACAGTGAGTTACTGCCTTCAGCAAGGAGAAACCAAATATGCTTAGAGATCGCAACCTTGTTCCATTGAGCTAGAGCCTTGATACCAAGGCCTCCTTCCCTTTTAGGGGAGCAAACCTCTTCC
Organism: Sarracenia minor; assembly: GCA_035668095.1. Lineage (NCBI taxonomy): Eukaryota > Viridiplantae > Streptophyta > Magnoliopsida > Ericales > Sarraceniaceae > Sarracenia > Sarracenia minor. The sequence goes on from JAULLD010442282.1 coordinate 2,547, forward strand.
CACGCCACCTTGGCACCAGTAGCCTCCATGTCCGCACCGCTCCATAGGAAAGATCTCAAAAGTTTATCTACCTCTTTGTACACCCTCTTAGGGAGAATGAACAGAGAGGACCAGTAGACCTGCATGGAGAAGAGGATCGTACCAATCAACTGCAGACGACCCGCGTAGGAAAGAAATTTGCATGTCCAAACCTTGATGCGGTTCGCAATTCTCTCAATAAGAGGCTTGCATTCCTTATAGGAAAGCTTTGTAGTTATAAGCGGAACGCCAAGATATCTCACATGAAGAGAACCCACGCAGAAGCCTAAAACTTTTAGAATGTTGTCCTTAAGAGCTTGATTAACTTCGAAAAAGAATATGTCACTTTTCTGAGGACTGAGAGAGAGACCTGAGACCTCTTGAAAAGAGGTTAACACATCCCGGATAATTTTGATGGAGGCCTCATCCACCCTGAAAAAAACCATAAGGTCGTCCGCAAAACATAAGTGGGCTACCTTGTCTTTCCCGCACCTCCAATGGAATTTAAATTCATTATTAGCCGTGTAGTTATGGAAGATGCCCGATAGAACTTCCATAGCCATGACAAAGAGATAAGGAGAGAGAGGGTCTCTTTGCCTAAGGCCCTTTTTGCCCCTAAAGAAGCCATACAGCCCACTATTGATACTTACTGAATAGGAAGGAGTCGACATGCATTCTGTGATCCATGTAATCATACAACTGGGGAAGCCCAAGCAACGAAGGACAATCGTCATGAAATCCCAACGGACATTATCGTAGGATTTCATAATATCAATCTTCAGAGTACATCTCGGTCCTTTGTTATGCTTGTGGTAATCTCTTAAGTGCTCTTGCGAAAGAAAGATATTGTCGGCGATCCTTCTCCCTTAGACAAAAGCTGATTGAGCCAGGTCAATGATTTCATGGAAGCACCCTTTTATCCTGTTAGCAAGGATTTTTGAGATGCATTTGTAAATAGTATTACAGTAGGAAATAGGTCTATAGTCTTTGATAGAGGAAGGGTTCTGGCTTTTAGGTATAAGAGCAATCACAGTAGCACCAATTTCTTTCAGCAAATAACCTGCAGCAAAAAAAGATTTAATAGTTGAGGTCATCTCTGGGCCCACAACATCCCATACAGCCTTAAAAAAATCCGTTGAAAATTCATCCGGACCTGGGGCTTTGTTGGCCGGGAGGGACCACATGACATTCTTAATCTCCTCATCGGAGATATCCCGGCACATCTGGTTGACGCTACAAGCCGACAGCTTGTTTCGGATGGCTCATTGGATGACATTCTCCACAACCGGGTGAGCATGAGAGGAGGAACGAAGAAGAAGCTTGTAGTAATCCACAATATGGTCGGAGACATCCTTGATGTCGGTACACACTACACCATCATGTCTAGTCACAGACGAAATCCGGCTCCTATTTCTCTGGAAATTAATGGAGTTAAAAAAGAATTTTGTGTTATGATCTCCAAGATTATGCCATTGTATTCAAAATTTTTGTTTGAAAAAACTCTCTTCATCTTTGGACATCTCAATAAGGTTCATATACTCAGCTTTCTCCCTTTCCTGTAGGGCCATATCATGCGGCTGGTTACCAAGACTGATTTGGAGACCTTCAAGAACCTTCTTTTATTCAATGACCCTCTTGGATATATCGCTATACATTTCCCTATTAAGGTGCTTGAGCTTGGCCTTCAGTAGTTTTAGCTTCTTGCACACCCTGTACATATTCAAACCCTCAATGTTAGTCTGCCATGCTTCTTGAATCAGGGGAATAAACTTGAGGTTGTCCGCCCAATAGTCAAAATATTTAAAAGGCTTATTAGTCTTGAACTTGCCTAAATCCAACCAAACTTCAATTCTAGAATGGTCCGAAACCCCTGGGGGCTGAAAATAGCTTGAGAATTACCCATATCCCTGGTCCATTTCGCATTCACAATGGCACGGTCAATTTTGGACTTCTTGAAGTCCTTGCCTTTTTGATGGTTGGACCAAGTAAATTGCATTTCGGAATAATTAAGGTCGTCCAATTCAGCTTCAAATAAACAACTATCAAATTCCTCCATATGTTTGGGCCATTTAGACCAACCCCCAGTCTCTCCCCCGGGCACCGAATAGCGTTAAATCACCAATTAAGAGCCAAATGATATTGTTATTAAGCGGGGTAAGAGCACCAATCTTCTTCCATAGTCTAGACTTTTCCAAAAAGGAATTCGAACCATAAACGAATGTAACCCTACAGTTAATCTTATCTTCCAAAAAAAAAGGTTGCAATGGATCCATTGTTCCCCGGTGTCCAAAACCTGAATATCCACAAAAAGGGGATCCCAACAAACCCAGATTCGGCCCAGGCGATTAAAATCATAATTATGGGCAAATCTCTAACCTGGCAAAATCTTATCAAAAATGGGATTGGAGTTGTCTTTAAGAACTCTGGTTTCATTAATAACAATAATACGAGCCTCGGATTTTAGAAAATTCTGAATTTCACGCAGTTTCAAAAAAGTATTAAGACCTCACATATTCCACGAAAAGATTTTAAACATAAGAAAAGAGGGTTACTTGGATCTTTTGTTCTTTTTTTTTCTACTGTTGGATCTTCTTGGAGGAGAAGGAGGGTATGGTGCCCTAATAACTGTAGGAGTAAGAATATCCTCTTGTGTGCCTTGACCTACCATGACAATCAGGTCCATCTTGTGCAGACTTTGGCTGCGAGTAAGGGGAGACCGAGGTAGGATGGTGACTCCCTTACTTGACTATGTGCTTGCCTGGTCAGCCACTATAGAAATAGCTATGGGTAAGAGAGGTAGAGGAGGGTCCCTGTGCGAGGGCTCCTGAATGTCTGCATTGTCGTTTTCCTCATCAGCCCGAACTTCTTCATTTAGAGATACTGCTTTGTCCCTTTGCATATTATCCTGGACATCCCCAATACTTCCAGCACAATTGATCCCTTCTGACTCCAGCTGAACAGAAGTACATAGGGGTAGTGTGGATGGAGAAGGAATATTTATCTCCAGAGCTTCAACCTGAATATCCCTGACGACGTTTTTTCCTTGACCTACCCTAATCCACTCCGTCAGATTTGTTTGAGATTTCTAAAGTTTACATCTTTTGGTTTCATAACCAAAGACTTTGTAGTGGTCACACATGTGAGGCAAGCCCTAGTATTCAATTCCAACTGTGCACAGATCATCTTCACATTTGAATTCAACAGAAGAAGGGAGAGGCATGGCTGCCTCTACTTCAATGAATACCCTGGCGTAGAAGATTCTCTGTTTTGATTCCGTTGCTCTGTCGAGGTAGAGGGGGTTCCCAAAGAGGCTAGCGATACGGCTTAGACAAGATGCATTCCAAAACTCAAGAGGAAGATCGACCAGTTTGACCCACACTGGGATTTTGGTCATAGCCTCTTTGGTAAACTTAAACCTTTTCCTCCATCTCTGGAGAATGAGGAGTTTTCTGGAAAAATGCCAAGGTCCTTTATCGAGGATAGCTTCCTTAGCAGCATCGGGTGTGAATTTAAAGATGAAGAAGCCCTTATCGTTACCTAGGACTTCCGTCAAGCCTTCATTAGCCCAAAGTGTGTTTTTTTTTATATATTACACTTACCTTACCCCAAAAAAGAAACCCACAAGATAGCGATTCCATTCATCTTCATCAATTAGCTCGCTAGCAATTTCCAAGACAGAGTCAGAGTGCTTTGGGAACATATTTTAAATTTGCCCCTCTAGGATTGGCTGTAGTGAGAAGGGAAGCCCACGTCTTTGGGGCGGGCATTTCCTCAGACACTTGGTGGGCACTGCTTTCCTTAATGGGAGGGAAACCCTCTGGATGTTCTGTTGCAGGAAGACCCAACCCCGTCGTAGCGTCAGGGTCCTGCGTGGCTAATTTGGTATTCAGACCAGAGAATGGGCGACCACCTCGCCATCCCAAGCTAAAGGACCCTCGTCCCTGGTTTCTCTAGCTAAATCGACCTCGCCCTCTGATCGACTAATAGACATAACTTCCTTGGACGATTCTGGGAATGAAAGGAGGAGGCGGTTCAGTAGGCTCTACTTGAACAAACTTACCTCTTCTTGCTCGAATCTGAGCCGCCTGAGTGTCCTTCATATTTTTGAACTTCTGCAAAGCCATCCCAATATCGTACTCAGTGGTTCTGATCATAATATCTGATATTTCTACTTCGGCCTCCTCTCCTCCGGGGATATCATCAGCCGCTTGTTTGTCTGTAGCCTCATCTTCAACATTCATGATTGCTTCAACATTTTTCTTAAAACCCTCCTCTATGCCAGTTTTTAGCGAGCTAGGTAAGGGGCTGATACCTTCATAGAAATGGGAAAATGCGCCTCTCTCAACTTTCTCCACAACGCTTTCAACAATAGAGTTGACCGTAGAAGGAACGGAGGGTGACTAAGCCCTCGTGTTCAACAAAGAGTTGTTCTCCATCAAGGACTAAGGATCGATTTCCATAGAGAAGAGAAAAAGGACGCTAGGGAAGAAAAACCTTAGAGTCGCACACAGTCGTGCACCAGGAATCGCACACAGTCAGACACATCTCTCCCGTCACCTATTTTTTAGGAGGATTTTTTTTTTTGGATAATATTTTTTTTAGTTAACAAAAAGAGTAAGCATGTGTATATATATATAATGATATATATATATATAATTGATATTTATGAAAAAAACGTTTTTATATAGAAGACTCAAAAAAAGAAAAAAAGAAAGCAGTTCACGCGCAAGTCGCGTAGAGAACCAGAGGTCTTGGTTGAAACCGAAGCAGGGGAGCGAAGAGAGGAGAGATGAGGGAGAGAGGAAGGAGGAGGGAGGACCGGCCACCACTGCCGACCACCATCACACCACCATTGGCATCGATCGCCGCCGATAAGAAAGGAAAATGGAGGGAAACAGAACCGAAACACCGAACGCCGCCACATGCTCTGACGATTGATTTGGGGGTCGATTCGAGTCGATTTCTTTTGATTTCCTTGTTAAAGGTAATATTCTCAATCTTGTGAAGCTTTCTACTAATTTTTTTTAAAGTTAAAATCAAAGTTTTGTGATCGATTGGCATTTTGTGCTTGCCGAACCTGACGGGAGAGGTTTTTGGGTTTTTGGGTTTTTCTTGATCAATTGATGATAATAACATGAAATTGGACCTAGATCTAAGTTTCTAGGCTTTCTATGATCATTGTGGTGTGATCAATTTTAGTTTTAGAGAAACTAGGGTTTTCTGGTCAGATTTGTGGCTGATTTGGGGGTTTTGGCCCTCTTGAGACAATTTTGTGAAATTGACTCAGATTATGTGATATAGGCATAGAATATAGCCTGTGGTAAAAATTTGGTAATTTTCAGATAATTAGATTTTATCCTCGTTAATGAATTGCAAGTTGGTAACATGGATTTGGCAGTTGGATGATATTTTGGAACTTGTTTGGAGCAGCCGTCGACTCGACTCAACTTCTAGATTCTACTACGGCTGCGAGGTAGGATTCATGATAACCCTTGAATGTTTATGTGAGGAATTGTGGATTTTACGAAGTTTCGAAATTGATTTGTATGATAATTGTATGGAGGCCGAACCCTAATGATTTATTTACATAAAATCAGTATATTTGTGTGGTTCTAGAAGGTCTAGAGTATTAGAATCATATTAAATTGAAGTATAGAAGTTATGGATTAACCTAAGTTTAAAGCTAGGGTTTATGTAAATTTGGGATTTTGTGGTAAATTAAAGTTATTGTTGTTCTAGAGGGTTTAGAACACATTATCTTTGTTACTTTGAGTATAGTAGATGATAGTTTAATCCTAGCTGAAAGTTAGGGTTATGGAAATTTGGGGGTTTTATGGAAATTGGAGGGTTTTGTAATAAATTGATAATTTATTGTCAAAGTTATTACTTTTTCCTAAAATTAAGAATTTTTGAATGTTATAGAAGCCCATTGGAATATAACTTAACAATATGAAGTTAATATTGAGAGGTTAGGGGCTTGGCGGCTAATGTAGAGGCATCGAGTTAGCCTAGGCTTTCCTTTTTGGGTTCAAGTATGTGATACGTATAAATTATATTTGTACTTGAAGTTGAAGTTTATAGTTATAAATTGTGCTTTAAATTTAAATTGAAGTGCATAAATGAATGATTAGAAGTGAAGAATTGAATTGTATGAAGAAAATTATTAAATCCTGTGAATTGAAGTTCACCTAATAACGTGAACAAATAAAATAGAAGTTGTAAGTTTGAAGTTCTATTTGTGGTTTGAATAACTAAAATTGAGGAAGTAGAAATTAAGTTCATTTTGTAACTTATTGTGTGTGCTTGCATTGAGAAGTATAGGACGACCCATCCTTTAAGCGGGGACGAAGTTTATAGCTCTTAGTGAGCTATTGGACGGCCCATCCATTAAGCGAGGACAAAGGTAATTGAATAAATAATCCAATCAGTCAGACTGACTTTCTTGGATAATTAATCCAAGAGTGGGAGTGGTACCTGGTTGATTAAAGTTTCTGGACGGCCCATCCAAAAGCGGGGACGGCTCTTGGTGAGTCTAATTATGAAGTTTTAATACTTGTGAATTTATGTTATTCACTTGAAGTTTAACGATTTTCATGTTGAGAACTTGAGTAGATTTAGTATGTTGAAGACGGAAGTGAGAACTGGGGTAGAATGACCTTTGAGGTAGAGTAGTTATGCATGGTACGTATTTATAGGGAAGCCTGAAGTATATTTTGTATTCTTGTATCACTGATGTATAACTTGTCAGGTATTATATGCACATTTATATGTTTCATCATGTTTCCTACGAGCATTACCTCACGTTGTTGTTTTATTGTCTTATGGAACAACAACCCAGGTGATTCACGCAAAGCCATAGCTGAGGAGCAGACAGGATTTGATGCAGTCCACTTCACCATTGATGCGGAACTCATGGATATATATCCCTGTTTATCTTATTCACATTTGTATGCATATGTGAGGAACTTAGGTGATTGGAATCGGTAAGTTGGTTGAATACGATATTAGTATTCGGGTCTTAAGTTAATGCTTGAATATTCATGTTTATACCTAGTTTATATCAGGTGAAGATAATGGATGTTGGCCTAAAAGCTTTCAATCAAGCTCCACTTTGGTTTTGACCTAACAACAAATTGATTTTTTTTGTGGCTAATATCTTAGCTTTGTTTAAAATGTATTTCAAGACCTTATTTTTGCTAAGGTACACCAAAAAGATAAAGAAAAACAAGAAAAATCTTTTTCACTCAAAATAGTTGTTTTGGTTCCGAACCCTTCATTTTAGTTCCAAACCTTTTATCTTTGTTGATTCCAGCCTTTTGTTTTTTATGGGTTTTGTTTTGGAACAATTTTCCCTTGTTCTGAATCTATTCTTGTTTTCTTAACAAATTGTTTCGAATCATTCTCATTTGTTTCGAAACAAATTATGTTTGATAAAACCTGCTTTCAGTAGCTTTTATTTCAAAACAAATTATTTTGTCCCGAACCTTTTTCTTTCCCAGCCTTTACAAAGCTTTGGTATTGATTACCTTTAAGAAAAGTATCGAGACTTTTGAACCAAGTTCTATGGCCTTTTTT
>JAULLD010442392.1:0-10137 GCA_035668095.1 Sarracenia minor
ATGAGATAAGCAGGAGCTGTCACACACCAGCTTTATCTTTCTTCTTTTTGCATTTCATTATATTCAGTTATGAATGAATGTATATTCAGCTGTAGTTTTTTTCCTTTAGTCGGATAACTGTATGGCCATATGGCCGTTATTGATTTCTTGTATGCATGTGAGATGCCGATGGATTGTGTTGCTGACTGTATCAGTTTAGTTAGTTGTGTTTTGTTTTCAGTTGCTTACAGGTTGCAAGAGCGTACGGGCCACCCTTGATTTTATTGATATTTTGAGTTAGCTTGTTGTTTAGTACTAGAGTTGTGCAGCATAATGGCTTGATATAGCTTAGAATAGCTTAAGAGTGTCGTTGTTGATGCCCTTGAAGGGCTTATATTGATTGTTGATGTCCAGGTTTTGTTTACAGGTGACCGGCCCATTTGGGTGACCGTCCAAAAAACAGGGGAAACTCTACCGAAATTTCTAAAAATTTCAAGAGTTAGAATATTTTTCAGACTTTTCTTAAAACCCTTGAAAAAGAAAAATATTCTTATTATTCACAAATCAATGTTTAAAAGATGTGAATATTAGGCATAAGTCTCGGTTATTGGACGTTTCTTAGTAGATTAGTATTTGCTTTAGGTCAGGACGTTACAACTAGTTTGTGGATGGTATGGGGTGGAGAATTTATGTTGTATCGAATAGCATCGTAGAATGCATGAAAAATATCTATTCAAGAAGTGTGTACCGTCATTTTGATGATTGCTCGAGGGAAACCAAATCGAGTAAAGATATTACTTTGCAGGAATTTTACCACCACTTTGTGGTCATTTGATTTTGTTACTGCGGCTTCAACCCATTTGGAGACATAGTCGACTGCTATAAGAATTTATTCACATCCAAATGATGGTAGAAATGGTCCGATAAAGTCAATGCCCTAAACATCAAAGAGTTCGACAATTAAAATTGGGTTTCGGGGCATCATGTCTTTCGCGGTCATTGTGCCAATCTGCTGGTATCGCAGGCATCGCTTATAATAAGCATGGGCATCTTTAAAAATTGTTGGCCAGTAGAATCCACTCTGAAGCACTTTGGCAGCGGTCTTCTTTCCTCTAAAGTGTCCATTGCATGCTAATGAGTGACATGATCATAGAATGCTCTCTACTTCGTCCTCGGATACGCATCGTCGTATGACCTAGTCAGCACAATATTTGAATAGCTCGAGTTCCTCCCAGAAGTAGTAATTTACTTACAAGAAAAACAGATCCTTTTTCTATTTTTACTAGTTGTTCGGGATGCATCCCACTGTCAAATAGTTGATTATATCTCCATACAAGGCGGTTGGAGCGTAGTAAACGAGAATAATTGCTTGTCAATAAATGAGTCTCGTATAGGCACATGGTCAGTAGGGGACTAGACTAAGACTCGGGAGAGATGATCTATTACATAATTTTTGGTGCCCTTCTTCTCATGGTTATCTAAATCAAATTCTTGGAGAAGTAGGATCCAACAAATCAAGTGGGGTTTTGTGTCTTTCTTAACCAGCAGATGCCTAAGGGCAGCATGGTCAGTGTAGAAAATGACATTAGATCTATGTAGGTATGATAGGAATTTATTTAGCACAAAAACTACTGCCAGTGGCTCTTTCTCCGTGGTTATATAATTCATCTGTGCATCGTTCAGAGTCTTGCTGGCATAGTAAATGGCGTGGGAGGCCTTGTTCTCCCTCTGTCCAAGCACTGCCCCTACAACATAATCAGAGGCATCACACATGATTTAGAATGGTGTAGCCCAATTTGGTGACTACATGATCGGTGCTGTAGATAGAGCATATCTTAGTTGTTCGAAGGCACGCATACATTTATCATCAAAGTCGAATGTAGCCTCCTTGGCGAGAAGAACGCAATGGTCCTTTGAGATTTTTGAAAAGTCTTTGATGAATCTTCCGTAAAAACCAGCGTGGCCTAAGAAGGAACGAATCTATCGTATAGTTGTAGGTGGTGGCAGTTTAGAATTTTATCACCATGTCAAACAAAGGACCGAACATGGAGAAATCGTCCATGAATACTTCCCAGAATTTTTCCACCACGTCAGAGAAGATCCACATCATGTGCCAAATGGGCAAGTGAAGGTCGTCTTTTCGTGGTCCTCGAGATAAACAGGTACTTGGTTATAGCAGGAGTAGTAATCCCAAATGAAATAGTTGCTCTGCGCAGGTAAACATTCCAGGATTTGATCGATTAAAGCTAAGGGAAAGTTGTCTTTCCTCGTCATGGCGTTTAGCTTACAATAGTCTATACAGACTCGCCAACTAGTGGTTGTTCGTGTAGGGACGGATTGTCCTTTGTCATTCCATACTATGGTGAGCCTTGACTTTTTTGACACAACTTGTGTGGGGCTCACCCAGTTGATATCTGAGATTTGGTAGATGATACCTGCGTCTAGTAGCTTCACTACCTCCTATTTTACCACTTACTCCATTTTGGGGTTTAATCGTCGTTTCATTTCACATGTAGGCTTGGCATCGTCTTTGTAGTAGATGTGATGCATGCAAACGGATGGGTCAATCCCTTTTTGGTCACCCACTGTCCACCCTATAGCACGTTTACGGGCTTTGAAGACTACAGTCAATTGCTCTTCTTGTATAGGTGTTAAGTCCGAGGCAATTATTACTGGCAGGGTACTGGCGGGGCCAAGGAAGATGTATTTGAGTGAGCTCGGGACTGGTTTTAGCTCAAGTGCAGGTGGGGTTTCTAGGGATGGTATAACGGGTACTGATGAAAGTGGGGGTAGTTCTTCGAATCGAGACACCCATGGAGGTGTGTCTGTATATTCTGGCATTTCTCGGTCAACGTTGGTTTCATTAATGGTGGGTTCAAGCTCTAAATAGTCTTCCCCAAAATAGGCTAAACATGCTGCTAGGGGGTCGTTAGTGAAGATGACAGGAAGGGCTCGTTGTGTTGCCTCATCAACTTTGTCGATTGTAAAGCAGTTAACTTCTAATGTAGGGTGGTGAGAGGCATGGAACACATTGAGTCATAACTTCATATTGCTAAATGAGACGTCCATTACCCCAATTCGACAAATGATACATGCATTAGCTATGGCCAAAAACGGGCGTCCAAGAATGACAGGCATTTGTCTCCTCATATTTGTGTCCGGTTCGGTGTCTAGTACTATAAAGTTGACATGAAATAGGAATTTGTGAACCTTGACTAGTATATCCTCGATTATACCTCGGGAAACTTTTCCTGACCTATCTGCCAACTCGAGTGTGACAGGGGTTGGTTTCAACTCTCCGAGAACAAATTAATCGTGTACAGAATATGAGTGGAGGTTCACGCTAGCTCCTAAGTCCAAGAGTGCCCGATCGATCTGATGATCGCTGATCACATAGGAGATAGTCGGGATCCCTGGGTTTTTCAACTTAGGGACCAAGTCATAGCTTAGGACAGAGCTAATGTGCTCGGTTATAACCACTTTCTTGGGGGTGCTCATTTGCGTCCTACGCTTCTAAGTGTATAAATCCTTTTGGAACTTAGCCTAGGACGGCACTTGTTAGATAACATCAAGAAGGGGTAGGTTTATCTTTACTTGCTTGAATAATTCAAGCACGATAGTTAGTGGTTGTCCCTTCTAGAGCTGAGGTGCTTATGGCTCAAGGCGTGATGGGAATGATGCCTTGGGTTCCATTGGTATGACTGGAGGGGCCAGAAGTGCCTCCTCGAATGGGTCTCCAGGTGATGGTGTTGTTGCAGGTACTTTTTGAGCTATTTAAGAGTCGTCAGACTCATCCACTATCGTTGGGATAGGTACTGACTAAACAAATATGGGCTAGATAGTGTTTGTGAAACCCCGATTTTTTGAAGGCGTCAAGAGCAATAATAAATATAAATTGTTAAAATAAATAAACAATACCAGATGAATCAACTCAATATACAAATATTCTTCATCCATAGATAATAGTTAAGGAATGACAAAGATATGATGCAGAATGATGGATTTCATTTGACCCTAAATTAATTAATTCTAGGTTATTCTATGTTCACCTGACCGAGGGTAAACAACCTGACCTGGGTCCAACATACCATTCCAATCTACTGACTGATGCCTACCATTCTTAAGCTAAGGGATAAAACATAGCCAAATTACATACTCAACTAGCTTATCCACGAAGCAGTTTCAAATAAGTTCATATCCTTTGACGGTCGGAGCTTAGTTAGGAATAGTTTGTGACCAACGTAGTCTAGCTACCGAATCTCCTACAAACCAGCCTTTCAACCGTTTTTCATAAGAAACATGTAATATAGCCCCAAAATATCACAATGGCATCAAGCCCAAAATGTCACAATGGCATATAGCCTCAAGTATATCATAATGGCTTATAGCCCTAAAATGTCACGATGTGCATACAACACTCATATATCATATAACACTCAAGGTAGGTGTGCACCACAAATGACATATAAGCCATGTCCCATACCATGACTCATACACATTTGAAGCTCACGCCAACACTCCAGGCAGGTGTGCACCAATAGCATCCAATCCTAGGGTTCATTTATCATCCGTTATAATTAATATCATTCCCGCAATTTCCCACCCAATAAATGATGCATGATCATGTGATACAAAACATGAATATAAAATTTAAACATGAATTAGAGATATGCATAGGAATATGTGAACTCTGTAACAATTTCATGTAATAAGCATGATTTCATACATAGACAATTATCAACAATTTATAATCATACTTAAGCATTCTCAAGGACCCCCTATTTTGTATATGGGCACGAGTGGTTGATGTTGAAGACTCTAGAATGACAATCCTTGATGAATGGCCCTATAGATGTTCTTAAAATTAAATCTATGCAATGAATGATAAATATACATAGTTGTGAGTACTTAATTTGATTAATCATTATCATAATATAAATTAAAAATAACTTGAATGACTAAAATGGAGAAATATATTAATTTATAACAAGTTTGAGCATATCTCTAATATTTTTATAAACTATTTTCTCATGACAAAGAGAAGAAATTCTTAAAATTAGATTATTACTATTATTATTATAATTTATAAAAGCACAAATCCTACAACTTTGATTATTTCATATTTGTTAAATCTTTCTTTGTAAAAATTAAAAAAAAAATAGTTTCTACTAAAAATTGATTTTAGTCTCAATAATTGTTATTACGCGATGGCACTTTTAGTATTTAATACCTTCAAGAAATTGTACAATCAGTACATGAAATTGCATTGGATTTAATCTTCAAAAAAATGATTCTAGTCTTGGAAGAAAATATATTAACGTAGTAACTTAGCTAAAAATATGATTTAAAATACTACAGATATTGTTGACAACAAAGCTAATTCAGACAACAAGGTTTTAATATCAACATATTATAATGATATTAGGATAAGATTTAAATTTAGAAACTTACTCTTTTGTTACTCTAATTTTTCTTAATAATTTAAGACTCATAAAACTCTAAAATATTGTTTGCTCATAAAACTCTAAGACTCATAAAACTTACTCTTTTGTTACTCTAATTTAAGACTCATAAAACTCTAATAATTTAAGACTCATAAGACTCATAACTACAGTTAGTATCTGCGTGTTGTTCTTGTAAGGTTAGTTTTGACGAGTTTAATTTTTGAACCTGTTGTAGTGGGAACGGTTACCATTTACGTGACTGATATAGTTAAGTTGTGGGAACCCTTCGTATAGAACCGGTGAATTTTCGTTGGGTTGATTGGCATAACGGTGCTCATAAAGTTAAGTGAAGTCTTGGACCACGTGATCTACGTGATAGTTTGCAAACATCAGTAAGCGACGTAACATGTGTCATGTCGTAATTTCATCTTTTCATTCAAAACAATGAGGATAAGGTTTTACCTTGAAAATAGAAACAAAACATTTTTAAGGTTTTAAAATTGAATTAAAACATGATCTCACTCCATAGTGCTACAGTTATAACATTGATGCCTCAAGAGCAAGCCACCACGGATGGGAGTATCTACTGTAATTTGATTATTTCCTCTATTGGTATCTCTACTCTCGGGTTTGTAGTACTATGAGCTTGCGTACATGATGGATTACTGACCTTGATATCCTTCTTGGGTTGCTGAGTTTGCTTGATAAGGATTAAGTATGTACACTATGAGTTCTTTGAAAGAAGTGACATCTTAGATGATTCGATGTTAGTCATAAGAACTTGGGAAATGGAATTCTTCTCTTATCCATGTGATGAGAACTATTTCCAGTTACGCAAATCACATAGTTTTGTGATTTTACCATTAGTAGTACGGGTTATGACCAGTTGCTTGACCTTTTGGTGATTTTTGTGAGTTATGACCATGTTCTTGTAAAGTGTAAGGGTTGATCTGAGAGGCGAACCATAAGTATTCTCAGTCATTCATCGCAAACATTGCAGTGTTGTGTTATGTAGTGACCGGTCTTCTTGATAAGACATTTTCCGTTTGGTAAAACATTCTTTGCGTGGTAAGGTAATCTCTGTGTGATGAGGTACTATTCGTTTGGTAAAGTACCTTCCGTTTAACGAGGCACTGTGAGCTTGGGAAAATATTTTCCATTTTATATAGTGTCTTCAGTGAGGTGGAGCATTCTTAGTGAGATATAATGTAATGTCTTGATAAGTTAACAAAAGTATATTCAGTATGGAACCGTGTTCAAGTTCGTTATAGAACCCATGCCGTGCGATGACTAACGAGTCTAGAAGAGCACATTGGGTGTTACACTGGGTGTTAAACACATTCTGATCTTTGATATCTATTTGGTTTCTAGAAGGAGGTTTCAGATGCTTAGAACTTTGAAGGGGAACTTTTAAGGATCCTCAATCTGTTGAACTTGAAACAGGGCTATCAGGTGATGTTTATAACCACTTGTTTGCTCGAGGATGACCCTAGTCATGTTGGTTGAGTTCTGTGGAGCTTATGGAGTTATCTAAAGAGGAATTGAAATAGTAATCAAGTACCAGTATAAAAAGGGTTTTAGTTTAATGTAACATTCTATGGCATGTACCCGAAACTTACGTAATCGTGTTATGAGTTTGTAGGCGATTGATAAGACTTTGTAATAACCATGTTTGTGATGAACTGTTTGGAAGTGTTGTGTGTTCATAGGATCATCTGTTGGTGTGAAGCTTCGGTCTTCACCATGTTTGATTCGGGACCATTCTGTTTTGGGATAGAGTTTGTTGTCATTATGAGTACTTGTTCATTTATCAGTACCGTGTTCAACAGCACATAGTATTGATTATTGCTATCTGTTCAGGCTGTGTAAGAGTTCTCTCACTATAAGCCCTTTCTGAGGGAAAGTTTTGAAAGGTTTTGAGAATTCCAGAGTTGTTCTGTTTATGAGGTGCAGTGATTTCGGGAATGAAATCCTTTTAGAGGGGAAGGTTCTAGATTCCCGACCCTGTTTTATTCATGTACAAATTAAAGGCTATGTTTTCAAATCCTTTGAGAACTGGTTAACGGTTTGGATAACAACAATTTGACTTCGATTCGGGGTTCTGCATCAGTTGCCTAGCACCTGGGTTCTTTTGCTACGTGATGCATGTTTGATTTCGAGGACGAAATCCTTTTGAGTGGTAGATGTTGTGAGGGTCTAGCCCACTTTTTACTGTTCATCTTATGGTATGATGTTGTTTAACAAGCTTTGTTAAGTCTTGGACCGTGTAATCCTAGATCGTTTCGGTTTTTAAGCTTCAAGTCCAAACCAGCATACTTGGCATTTTTCGAAGAACTGGTAATGTTTTGAATGAATTAAAGCTTATTAACCATTCGAGGTCTGATGATTGCACCGTTTAGACCGAGGACAGGTCCCTATTCTTAATGTTTTGAGTAGTGCAAAACAGTTGGGACTGCTCGACTGGTGTGGGGGTCATTTGAGCGACCCTCGTCGGTTTAGATAGTCTAAGTTTCGGGTTTTGGATATTTTGGGGCACAAAATACATATTTCTTCTCTCCAAACACACTGGTGGTGATTTGGTATGAGGCAAGGGTTTGGTTTTTGGCTTTTGGATGCTCGGTTAAGGCACGTTTGGTATGTTTTTTT
This sequence comes from Sarracenia minor, assembly GCA_035668095.1. Lineage (NCBI taxonomy): Eukaryota > Viridiplantae > Streptophyta > Magnoliopsida > Ericales > Sarraceniaceae > Sarracenia > Sarracenia minor. Next base: position 8,070 of record JAULLD010442392.1, read on the forward strand.
GGCTTAAGTTCATGGATCCTTGGTTTTCATCTATTTGTTTACGTTTCTATAGAACCAATTTTTTATTTCGGTGTTTGTTTCGTTTAGGAATGGCTGGATGCTTTCTTTTCTATTTCCTCTTCTATTATGTGATAGGATCTATACTAACTTTGAACTATTTGTTTACTATGTGTTGTATACTTTCGTAAAAATTAAGTTTTCGGCTTCTTATGGTGTTTTTACCACTTTTGAGCTAACAAATCATACGGCTTTGGAAAAGTAGTTGGCTATGATTCATCCTCGTGGTAATTTAGACCATACGTATCTTTTCTGATAAGGATTTGGAATTATATAACTCAAAACTTGTATAATACGAGATTTGTAGACATCAGCTTTTAACGGGCTTAAAAAGTTAATTTTTGAAAAGTGTTTTCTTTTCCTAAATATGTGCCGTGATTCTTTCTTGACAGTGTTTTCGATTTTTAAAATGGACGGTCATAGCAATAATCATGTATAAACTACTTGGGGTGTGTTTTGGGCAAAAAATGAGGTTTTTGAGGAAAACGGGCTTTCAAGTGGTTTTTTCTTTTTTCTTATTCCTAAAAAGTGGTTAGTTTTTATGAAGATTGGTTGAGGTATAAATCTTGCCAGGATCTCTTTCCATCTCATGCATGTATCTTTTTAAACGACCATTCAGTTGTTGTGGTTGTTTGCTTGGATGGCAGTTAATGCTGTTGAGCTTATGATACATGTTAAATGATTGAATCGATGTCTTGATTGAGATATGTAGATCACCAACTTTTTCAAACTTATGTGTTGGTCCACTAAGGCAACCTAGAGGGGGATGAATAGGTTGACAGGCAAATATAAAACTTTTTGATCTTTTAAAAACTAATCCAAGCACTTAGAATAAAATAAAACTTGCAACGGAATAAATAAAAGTAAACTGCAAGAATTAAAAGATAAAGGAAAGAAGATGCAAACCACAACACCAAATATATAGAGGTTCGGCAAAAACCCAGCCTACGTCCTCTCTCTCAAGCAGCACTTGAGATATTCACTATGGGTTGTGCTTACGGGTGCACACCAAACCTGATACAAAGGATTTGCAGGGTCTCCTTCTACCTAGAGGCTTTGCAGGATTACCTCCGGACCTGGAAGCTTTGAAGGAGCACTTCCGGACCTTGGTTCAGTTGATTTCGGGCTCAACTACTAAGCCTAAGACTATCTTCAGATTTTGCCTTTTGAGGCTCTGTTTTTCATACAATAGTGTTTCTCCTTGATTGAGATGATTTACAATGTAATCCTCACTACAAATGATTCCCTCTTTCTCTCTAAAAAGCTTACAATAAATGTTAAATAAAAGGAGAGGAGAGGAATACAAAGTTTGGCTAAGATGCTGAGATAAAAGCTCAAAAGATCTGAGAAATAATTTTGAGCACAGTGAAACAGAAAAATGGTAGTTGGAAGACTTGAATGTATTTCTCAAAGTTTCACTAACCTTCGGAATCTTGAATAAATCCCTTTAAATAGAATTCATAAATATTTGATCGTTGGAGGCAAGATACAGTAGCCATTGGCGCATTAAATGCGAAAAATCCGACCGTTGAGAAAAACAAGGTATTGCATTAAATACACAAGGGTTCGGCACTTTTTGAAAAGGGACGGCATATTTGAAAAGGGATGGCACAATATTAAAAAGGGACGGCACACAAAGTTTGACAAAATGAGTAATATCCAAAAGTTTTGAGACTAAACAAGGGAGGGTTTGGAACTAAAAACCCAGTCGTTTAAAGAGGCTTTGAGGGAAGAGAAAAGATTTGGAACTAAAAAAGCGTTTGAAACTTTTTTTTTGTAGGAAACATGAAAAGTGTTGGGTTTTTTGCGAAAGTCGAAAGTGTTGTTAATTAAAAATCGAGTTGCGGTTCTTTTTCATGAAACCTACCTTGCTAATCTACATGGGACAGAAATATACCTGCGTGTGAATGTCGAAATTCACAACCAAAGATCCACGTTGCGTTTGAGATGACCCTGAAATCTTCTCACGTATGACCCGCACACGTTCTTGCCTCCGGTGAGTGGGAACTGA
>JAULLD010442500.1:0-10136 GCA_035668095.1 Sarracenia minor
TGTTGCATAACGAATCCATTACAAAAGGCTAAAATAAAATAATAAAATTAATCTACTCCTAAATTACCAAACTCGGGTTTCATCTGAACCCGGGGCAGAAAAGAACTTAGCTACGCATTGTCGGGGTAGAAATCATGTTCGAGTAGTTTTCGGTCGGCATCGGTAGCTCCTCGTCGAGGCTCAGACCTTCCAGTGCTGGCCTAGAAGAGGCAGAAGTGGAATTAGAGAGAAAAAGAAGGGTTCTAGTCGGAGGACCCAGATGCTCAAAATGGTGGGGGGTGGGGGTCTATTTATAGATTTCAGAAACTTCGAGTCCTTTTGGGAAAAGGACTTATCGGCGGTCTGTCCAGACGAAAATTGGTGTGTGTCCGGATGGAAGTCGGCGATAGCGTTTAGATGGAAGTGGCCGTTCGTCGTGACGAAATTTCAATTCCGTCCGGACGTCCATTCGGATGCACTTCTGTAACTACATTTTTATTCAGACTACAAATGCGTATAACTTCTTCATCTGAACTCAAAATATGGTTATTCTTATCCAAATTGAAGCCCTGAAAGTCTTCTTTCCAATGGTTCAGGCCTTGTATCCAAAAGAAATATGTAGAGAATGTTATGGCCAAAATAGTGAAGGTATGTCGATTTCCGTTATCCGTTTTTGCATGTCTTTGGCCGAACATCTTCTTGAAACCTTATTTTCTTCAATATTAAACCTTTTTATCAAATTTCTTGACCCTTGAGCTATCATCATCCTTTGAAATCCTGGTTTCATTGTCTTTGGATTTTGAAAGGTAATTAGAATGACGTCGCTTTGACATTTTGACGGGGTTTTGTGCATTTTATGCTCATTTTCGTCATAACTCTTTTCTACTTGTCTTAACCACAAAAACACTATAAAAACACATATTAGATAATAAGAAGGGACTAAATCAGTGTAAAGTAACGGGTCTAAATCGTCACTTTTGAGTGCTGATCAGTAGACACAGGTCACCACATATGGGCCTTCCCATCTAGATTGGAGCTTGCCAGGCAACAACAGTAATTTGGCATTAAACAACCAGAATTTTGATTGGGCTTGAATGTCTTTCTATGGATATGTTTGTCATGGAATGCTTCCATTCGAGCTTTGTGGATGCTGGAGTAGTTGTATGCCTCATTTCACAATTCCTCTAGCTCACTGAGTTGCAATAGATGATGGGTGCCGGCTTTAGACATATCAAAGTTGAACGTTTTTATAACCCAATACGCTCAGTGTTCTAGCTCAACTGGCAGATGGCAAGGTTTACCAAAGACTAAGCAATATGAGGACATTCTGATTGGGGTCTTGTATGCAGTATGGTATGCGCAAAGGGCATCATCTAGCCTTTCTGACCAATCTTTCCTATCAGGACGAACCATTTTCATCAGGATATTCTTAATCTCCTTATTCAATACCTCGACCTGGCCTCTAGTTTGTGGGTGATATGGGGTGGCGACCATATTTTGTATCGAATAACGTCGAAGAAGGGATGAAAAATAACTATTCAGGAAATGTGTACATCCATCATTAATGATTGCTCGAGGGAAACCAAATCTAGTAAAGATGTTACTTTGTAAGAATTTGACCACCACTTTGTGGTCATTTGAGTTGGTTGTCACGGCTTCAACCCATTTGGATATATAATCCACTGCTACGAGAATGTATTAGCATCCAAAGGATGGCAGAAATGGTCCCATAAAGTTGATGCCCCAAATGTCGAAGAGTTTGACAATTAAGATTAGGTTTAAGGGCATCATGTCTTTCGTAGCCATAGTTGCAATCTGCTGGTATCGCAGGCATCTCTTATAATAATCATAGGCATTTTTAAAAACTGTTGGCCAATAGAATCAACTTTGGAGTACCACGGGTATGCATCATCGTATGACTTGGTCAGCACAATATTTGAAGAGCTCCTATTCCTCCAAGAAGTAGTATCTTACTTATGAGAAATACCGATCCTTTTGTTGTTTGGACCAGTTTTTTGGGATGTGTCCCACTGTGAAATAGTTGATTATATCAACAAACCAGGGCGGTTGGATGGTAGTGACCGAGAATAATTTCTCGTTTGGAAACGAGTCTCGTATAGGTACGTGGTAAATAGGGGACTATATTAGTAGTCCAGAGAGATAGTCGGCTACAGAATTCTCGGTGCCCTTCTTGGCGTTGATCTCTTGATCAAACTCTTGGAGAAGCATGATCCAACGAATCAAGTGAGGTTTCATGTCTTTCTTTACCAGGAGGTTCCTAAGGGCAGCATGGTCGGTGTAGACAATCACCTTAGATCCTAGTAGGTATGATCAGAATTTATCCAACGCAAACACTACTGCTAGCAACTCTTTTCTAGTGGTCGTATAGTTTAATTGTGCATCATTCAGAGTTTTGCTGGCATAGTAAATGGCGTGGGGGACTTTGTTCTCTCTTTGTCTAAGCACATCCCCTACAACATAATCCGAGGCATCACACATGATTTCGAATGGTATACCCAAATTCGGTGATTGCATGATTGGTGTTGTAGATAAAGCATCTCTTAATTGTTCGAAGGCACGCATACATTCATCATCAAATTCAAATGTAGCCTCCTTAGTGAGAAGGTTGAAAAGAGGCTTTGAGATCTTGGAGAAGTCCTTGATGAATCTTCTGTAAAAAAGACAGCATAGCCTAAGAAGGAATGGATCTGTCGTACAGTTGTGGATGGTAGCAGTTTAGAGATGAGATCGACTTTAGCTTTATCAAATTCTATTCCACTTTTGGAGACTACGTGCCCCAACACGATCTCTTGTTGGACCATAAAGTGACACTTTTCCCAGCTTAGTACCAAGTTTGTCTCTTGACAACGTTTAAGCACGAAGGTCAGATTCGAGAGACAGTCTTCGAACGAAGGATCGAACACGGAGAAATCATCCATGAATACTTCAAGGAATTTTTCTACCATGTCAGAGAAGATGGGCATCATACACCTTTGGAATGTGGCCAGTGTGTTACACAACCCGAAAGGCATACGCCTGTAGGCAAATGTGCCAAAAGGCCAGGTGAAGCTCGTCTTCTCTTGGTCTTCGGGGTATACTGGTACTTGGTTGTAGCCAGAGTAGCCATCCAAAAAGTAATAGTAGCTTTGCCCAGCTAAACATTCCAGGATTTGATCAATGAAGGGTAGAGGAAAGTGGTCTTTCCTTGTCATGGCGTTTAGCTTGCGATAATCGATACAGACTCGCCAACCAGTAGTTATTCGTGTAGGGATGGATTCTCCTTTATCATTTGATACTACTATGAGCCCGAAATTCTTTGGTATGACCTGCATAGGGCTCACCCATTTGCTATCTGATATTGGGTAGATGATACCTACGTGTAATAGTTTCACTACCTCTTGTTTTATAACTTACATCATGTTGGGATTAAATCATCGTTGAATCTTGCGTGTAGGCTTGGTAACTTCCTCACAATGGATGTTGTTAGCCTAAAAGCTCTTCAACCAAGCTCCATAGCTCTTTTGTGTGTTTTGAGAATTGTAGTCAATTGTACCTCTTGTATCGGCATTAAGTCTAAGGCAATGATGACTGGCAAGGTGTTATCGGGCCCAAGGAAGATGTACTTGAGTGAGCCTGGTAGAGGCTTCAGCTCAAGTGCAGGTGGGGCTTCTAGGGATGGCATGGCAGGTATGGATGAGAGTGGGGGAGTTCTTCGAAGCGAGACACCCAAGGGGCGCTTAAGAATAATAGGTGTTTATCTCCTTGTGTTCGTGTCCGGTTCAGTGTCTAGTACTATAAAGTCGACAGGGAATAGAAATTAGTCAACTTTTACAAGTACGTCCTCAATGATACCTCGAGGGACCTTAACTGACCGATCGGCCAACTAGAAACTGATATGGGTCGATTTCAGCTCTCCGAGACCGAACTATTCGTATACAAAGTATGAGAGGAGGTTCACGCTAGCTCCTTAATCCAAAAGTGCTCGGTTGATCTGATGCTCACCGATTACACATGAGATGGTTAGGATCCCGGGGTCTTTCAACTTTAGGGCCAAATCGTAGCTTAGGACTGAGCTAACGTGCTCTATTAGGAGCACTTCCTTGGGTGCGCTCGTTTGCGTCTTACACTTTTGTGTTCATAAATGTTTTAGGAACTTAGCATAAGATGGAACTTGCTAGATAGCATCAAGAAGGGGTAGGTTAATTTTTACCAGCTTGAATAATTCAAGCACGTTATTCATTTGTGGTCCCTTCTTGTGCTGGGGTGCTGGTGGTTCAAGGCCTGATGGATACGGTGCCTTGGGTTCTTTTGGTATGCTCGGAGGGGCCATGATTGCCTCCTCGAATGGATCTTTAGGTGGTGGTGCAGTTGTTTGCTAAGTCGCTGCGGAGTCATCAGACTCGTCCACAATTATCGGGGTAGGTATTAGCTGCATAGGCATGTCTTAGGTAGTGCTGGAGTCTGGAGACTCCTCGACTATGGTCGGGGTTGGCGTTTGTTGGTTTATTTCGGGTAATGGCCATGTTTCTAGCTCCTTTCCACTCCTCAAGGTCATCACAACCTTGGCTTGTTCGTGATATAGCCCGCTACTATTGGGGTAGTTATCGATGACCTACTGGCCCATGGGGTTCGCCACTGTTTGACTTGGTAGTTTACCGTCCTCTCGGCGGTTCAGTGCAGTAGTTATTTCCCCTACTTGTGTTTCTAGCTTAGCAATGGACTGAGAGTGAGAACTCAAGAGTTTGGTTTTCACGTCTAGGTCCTTCAGGGCTTTCCACATAGTTTCCTCAAAGCTAGGTGCACGAGGAGTTGGGGAAGGTGCTTGTTGTGGGGGATAGTAGGCCTATTTGTTGAAGGATTTGAATACAGGCCTTGGTTCCTGTGTCTGTAATTAGCCAGTTTTTTGGTTCCGTCAACTGAAATTCAGATGCTTCTGCCAGCCAGGATTATAGGTGTTGGAGTAAGGGTTATTGCCTAGTTGGGGAAATCCTTGAACAGCGCTAACTTGATCTTGAACGAAGTCAGGGAATTGCTCGACCGCTGGACATTCAGTAACATAGTGTGTTGGGCTAGAGCATAATCTACAAACGTCCTGGACACTTGAGGGTGTTGGTTGAGCTACAGGCAGACCAGTGGTCAACAGCATGTATAGTTTCTCGGAGAGGGACTTCACCTGGGCCATAAAATTTACACTTTGGTTGACCTCGTAAAGTCCTTGAGTCTTCTGCACTATTGTTTTGTTTGTACGGGAGACTGAGGCTTGATGTTGTGAGCTCTCGCTCAGTTTCTCAAGGTGAGTCCATGCCTCTATCTCATTATTCATCACGAATGCGCCACCACATGAGGCGTCGACGTATTGACCTTGTTGGGGCAACGGACCTTCATAGAAGTTCTACACTAGTCGTATCTTTGGGACATGATGATGGGGACAACTCCTTATTAGTTCCATGAGGCGCTCTCATGTTTCGTGAAAAGATTCTCCCTCTCGCTGGGTTAAGCTTGTAATGGCTCGACGAATCTGATTCGTCTTGTCGATCGAGAAGAATTTTCGGAGGAATTCTTACTAAAGTTTGGCCCATGTGGTTATCGAGTTTGGTTCTATGGACATAAGCAAGTGCTTCGCTTTGTCGCGAAGGGAGAACATGAATAACTTCATGTGCAAGGCTTCGTCGGTCAAGTTGTTGAATCTCATGGTAGAGCAGATCTCTAGGAATTCGTCTATGTGTTCGTAGGAGTCGTAATTGTAGGAGATTAGGTCTAATCTCGTAATTACCGATCCCGATGTTGGGTGGTGCTAGGTAGGTTGCAAACTCGTAAGCTGTTGGGATGTCGTAATCCATCAGTGCTTTGAGCTGTTGATCAGCCTGGTTAGCCTGATTGTTTTGTTGATTGGCATATGGAATGACCGGTGGGTTATTTCCGTCGGCCATGGTAGGTGTGTGAAGTAGCGCGGGAGTTTGGGGGAAAGGGTTCAGATGGAGGTTTATTCTAAAGGTTCTTTCCATTCAGGATCAAAAGGTGCTAATTTGCAAGGCAAAGAGCAGTGACCAAGCATGTAAATAAGAGTACTGAAATAAACAAGAGACAGTAAACAAAAAAAAATTTAGCGTTCGAACGAAAAAGGATGAGCGTCTGGATGACAGGTGTAGGTTAGCGTCTCAACGGCTAAGGATAGCGTCTAGACGGCACGTGTTCCAGAATTAAGAATTTTCTGTTTGTGGGCAGAAAATTAAAAATTTTGAGAACTTGGGATAAAATAAAAAATATTAAATAATTTAAACAAAAATAAGCGTCTTTTTCCCCAGCAACTGCGCCAAAAACTGGCAGTCGTCAATTCGTTAGTCGCTTAGTCATTAATCACGTGAACGCTACTGTTTATTTATTTATTGTACCATGATTTACTGCTAACTGGGTAGAAAGCAACAAGTCCAGGGTCGATCCCACTGGAAAAATGAGTTATTTTGTAAAACAAATGCTTAAACTATTTAATTTCAGAAGGGAGTAAATCTTGGATTTGTTTCAAAATAGCTTTTAGCAACAAAAGGTAAATAAACAATTAAAAAGTAATTTACATAATTAATGAGATAGGTTTCACCTTAAGGCTAGAATCCACCGTCATTTGATAATCTAGTTTCGATATAATTCCAATTTTATTTTAGCTTTGAATCAGATTAGATCCTATCGTGACAAGACTGATATATATATCCAAGAAAGATAGATTTTAATTTCAACAAGGCATACCCTATCCGGAGTATAGCGTATCTCAAGTTCTAGTCTTAAAATCCCGAATCACTAATATGACATAGTCTATCCAAGATTATAGCACGGCCCATCCGGAGCACGACCCGTCATATCCATGGCATAAGCTATCTTAAATTTTCATATTCAAATAGTTAAAACAATCATGCAACACTCATTTAATACAATCATAGAAATCTTAAACTGGAATTATATTAATTAGAAAATAATGTTGTTGCATAACGATCTGATTACAAAGAATGACTAAAATATGGAATTAATCTACTCCTATGCTACTAAATTAGGGTTCCATCATCACCTGAGGCAGAGGAAGGGACTTAGCCACTCATGGTTGGGCAGAGCGCCATCATCAAGTTGATGTCGATCGTTATCGGCAACTCCTCGGCGAGGTTCGGACCTTCCAGATGTGACTTGGCCCGGGTGGCCAAAAGAACTACTAACTACTATATTATTCTAGAACTAATTTCTGGAATTGAGAGATATTAAAATATGAATACAAAGGGTCCTATTTATAGTTTTTTCGTAGCATTGAATTTAGAAGTCTGAGTGTGGAGTGTTCGAACGGTAATCCTTCGGCATCCGGACAGAAATTGCGTGAGGATTACGTCAGTTTCCTATTTCGGAGCGTCGGGACGGTCGGCGGTTAGCGTCGTGATGAAATTTACTTGAGCGCCATAGTAGATAACGTCGGGATGGTTGGACAATGCGTTATGACATTTTAAGCGTCGGAACGGTAAGTTGAGAGCGTCTGGACGATTTTGGTAGATTTTGTTGGTCTTTGTTTGGTTGTGTTGTATTTGCTGTTAAAATGGCTATTTTGTGGCTGTTTTGCGTCATTCCTCAAATTCCTGTCTTATACACAAAAACACTACAAAAACACAAATTATATAACAAATAGGGACTAATTCAATGTAAATTAGAGTGTCGATCAGGTACTGGAAACCGCCTTAGTAGTTACCGAATTCAGAATTTATGATGCTGTCTCTAACATAAATCCTTAAAATGATTGTGGTAAACTCAAATAACTTACCATGTAGTTTACCATCTCCTTAAGGAACCTATTCCTCCACACCGCTACACCATTCTGTTGAGGCATCCTTAGTGTAGACAACTAAGATGTAATCCCACATTCTCACAAGAAATCCTTTGAACTCCCAAAGAGATATTCGCCACCATGATCATGGGGTTTTACCTACCTCTTTCCTGATTGTTCATAGGATCACATATATCATAATGAACCAATCCCAACATTTAGTGGGCTCTAAGTCCCTTGGCCGTAAACGGCCTCTCGGTCATCTTACCCTCTAAACAAGATTCATTGACTAGAAGTGCCTCCACATCCAATGAACCTAAACGTCCATCTTCTACCATTCTTTGTATCTTTTTAATGTTAACATGACCTAAACAAAGATGCCAAATATTTTTTGGTTCAACGAGGAACTTTTCCTATTTAGTGGTAAAACATATAAGTTATTCACCTCATTGTTATTAACAGTAGGAATAATAGGGTGCAAAGTATAAAGACCATTATCCAATGTACAATTACCGATAAAATGTTTACCAACCTCAATATTTCAAAATTGCTTATTGTAGTAAACCTAATATCTGTCAATGCACAATCATGAAACTAGAACTAAATTCATTCTAATTTGTGGCACATACTAATGTTCTTTAAAATTACGCACCTATTTCTATTGAAACCTGGAACTACGTCTCCCACTACAGTAGTAGTCCCCTGGGAGTTATACCCCATCAAAAGGTAAACCTTGCCATCTTTTAGTTGTTTGGTCACCTGGGACCCCTATAATAAATTACAGACATGATTAATAGCTTCTATATCTACATACCAGGTTTCCGTTGATACAACTGCTAAACATGACACTACAACTAAGATAAGGCTTTACCTGCAACCTTGTTGCTCTTTCGGTTAGAACAATTACTTTTCCAATACCTTTATTTTTTACAGTAATGGCAACTACCCTTAGGCACCTTAACCGTTGTCTTGGTAGATGATGGCTCTTAGCCACCAGCCCCTTGTGCAGTGTCCTGTTGCAACTCTTTCTTTAACTTCTTGTCACCACTTGGCCTAGAAGTAGAAACCGTTTGTTCAACAAACACATGGGCCGACTTCTGGATAACACCCTCCACTACCTCTAGTTCTTTCAATATTTCTGCTCAAGAAAATTTATGTGGGATTTCAGAAATGAATATGGTAGTGGTTGGAACACGATATTGTTAGCCCAAGGGTTGTTCAATCAAGTTCTCCTTGTTTTGACATATAACAAACAATTGTGTTTGTTTTGGTCCTAATGTTTGTTTGTGTTCAAATGAGTTTTTCAGAAAATTAAGGTACTAAGATAACCAATTTTCATATTTTGAGTGTTCAAAATTCTACTAAAATTTTTTTAAGTTGAAGTCCATTTCACAAAATTTCTTAAGTTTTGAAAGTATAGAAATTGATTTTTCAACACTTGAAAGTTCGTCAGTTCTCAAGAGATTTCGTCAGTTATGCCAAGAAATTTTGCCAGTTCTTCAAATACTTCGTCAGTTTCTATGGGAAACAACTTCATCAGTTCTTCAGAAACTTTGTCAGAAACTTCGTCAATTGTGCCAAGAAATTTCGTCAGAAACTTCGTTTGTTTTTCCTCATAGTTCGTCAATTTTTTATCCATGGAGAAGAGGAGAAAAGTTTGTCAATTCCTGCGTCAGTTTTATACTGAGACGTTTCTCTCCTCGAGGCCACAAGAAATTTGGTCAGTTCGAAGAAAAGTTCGTCAATTCGCTCAACCCAGTTTCGAAGAATTTTCGTCTGTTTCAAACAAAGTTCGTGAGTTTCCTGGACACGCCAAATGTTCGTCAGTTCTCCAAAAATTTCGTCTGTTTGCTTCGAGATTTCAAATTTTGCAGACTCAAATGGAAATGTTTTGGAGCGTGGTTTGACTCCAACGGTCATATTTCCTAGAGAAAGGATATAAAAGCAAGAAGATTTGATGTTCCAAGACTAGAGAATACTCTATTACACTATCTTATTGATTGAGCACTACCACCAACAAGCAAAATCTTCTCTGAAAACTTTATTGCTCTGTTGTTCTGCTGCACTAAATTACTCTCTAACTTTTAATCTTCAATCTCTCACCCTAGAGCATTCATTGTCCATTAAATACTTGAGTGTGAGCGATCATTGTAAGTGAGCTTTAATCTTCGTACATCTTGTAACATCCTGACCTAAACCAAATAATAATCTAATAAAAACATCCGATAACCGGGTCTCTGGCCGAATACTCATCCCTTTAAAACATTGATTTTAGAGAATAAGAACACTTTTCCCTTTCTAAGAAAATTTATAAAAATGTTGGAAAATATTCTAACTCTTGAAATTTTTAGAAATTTCGGCAGAG
>JAULLD010442608.1:0-10132 GCA_035668095.1 Sarracenia minor
TGTAAACATGGGGAGGATGTTGCTTGCTTAGAAGGAGGACTTGTGCACCTGAGGTTTTTGCACCTTTTACATTTGATGTTTTTTCCCCCTTCAATTGTAATGGCCATTTATTTATATTTTTAAATCCACTGAACTCCTTCATGCTGTCATTTATTTATTTTTAAATGCAATAAACAGCTTCACACTTCTTGCATATTAATTAAACTTGCACTACTTGCCATTTTCATCAATTTAGGGCAACTTTATTCATATTTCACTATTTTCTAAGTTAGCCGCGGGTTTAATGAAAAGATAACAATTGATATGTCTTACTCAAAGTGGGAAAAAATATCCAATTAAATATAGCTTGTTAGCTGAATTTGTTTTGTCTTTTCTACTGGATTGCTAACCCAGAGTCTATATTTGCGTTGGGTACTTATGACCTAATTCATTTGGTGATGTTTAAAATTGATTGTGGACTTGTTTTAATAAGGAACCTATATTAGCAACATTTGTAGAAAAAACTGTTTTTTTGAAGCACTGTTTGAATGGATTGATAACTTCTAGCTTTGCTCATTATCATCTAGAGAGACATATTTTTATGTTAGCTTGATGATGCAGACTTGTTTAAGGGACGTCTAATCTCCAAAAATGCCATAGGCTGGACAAACTGCATCTTTCTATGCTAGGCAAAAATCCCCCGAAGTTTGTAAAAATAGAACCATTTTTGGATTGCCCAGAAAATAAGGAACCACTCGAGCGCTAATGAGTCTGCTCGAGCGCTCACCTTGACGAGGGTTGCCTAAGGCAAAAATCTAGTTGTTCAAAAATTTTATAAAAGTTAAGTTTTCTTGACCCGCCGAAAACCCAACTAACATACATCCCTACCGAGCAATAAACCCAACCCAATGGAGCCTAAAACACCCACCCGACACAAGGCTCAATATTAATCTACTTGAAAAGGATTACGAAGGTACAAGATCAAACCTTTTTAGTATAAAAAGGATCCTAAAAACAAATTCCACCGTTAAAGATTTTTAGAAAAATTTGCGTGGATATGTTTGTTTAAGGACTAACCACGTCTTGTACCTAATAAACAATCCATAGTAGATTAATATTTCAACCCCCAAAGGGTTGCCAAACATACATAAACAGGTATAGCTAAAAATGAAGCTAATAAGGGCATAAACCGTAAACCCAAACCAACCCGAACATGCAACCATAAAAACTACTTACCCAGAGTTTCTCACTATACAAGCAATACATGGTAAAGGGCCAGAAGGCCATATAACGGATCTCTAATCCAACAGGGTCTACAATATATACATTAATCCAAAGAACAGAATGGAAATGTAAACATGTAAACTAAACACAAGTCTCGATTCCACGCGGAGGAGACGAACCCAAACTCATCCAGCATCAAATCACCCGTCCACCGCTAAACCTACACGTTATTACTAAAACAACGTAAGCCCACTGGCTTGTAGGAAATATGATAATAAAGAAATCATGGCAGGATGCGAGAATGATCATGCAGTAAAGAAAACATAAATTTTAACTCGTAAAAGTTGTAAACTGCATAACCCGATTTTCTCAAAACCAAACTCTCACCAAGTGATGAGTTTTAAGCAAACCATGATCCAAAGGATCAATTTTTCTTTCCCAAAACCCAACCTTACCATTCCATAATGAATATAGGCTAAGTCCCATACCTCAACTTATAATCAAGGAAAAGCTGACTTTTCAAAAATTGAGATTTTATGCCCGACAAAATCCGTTATCTGCAAATCTCACATTATACACGTTTTGAGCTACACAACTCCAAATCCAAATCCGAAAAGGTAGAAATGCTCATATTACCACGAGGATGGATAATAACTAGCTACTTTTCGAAAGAACCTTGTTTGGATAGCCCAAAAGTGCTAAAACCCCCCAAAACTTACTTTTTCACAAGTATACAACCCATGCATAACCATTATTTCAAAATTTGCATAGATCCTACCTCATAACCATAGAGGAAGCCAAAGATCACGCCCACAACCGTTCCTACAACCATACGAATACCAAAATCAAAAATTGCTTTGGTAGAAACGTAGATAAATGCGCATATATTAAGGTTCTATAAACAAAAACCATAAATCTTACCAAGCGAGGCCTTAACCGAGCATTAAAACATCCTTTTATACCACTCTGTACCGACGTAGTCCACTTGAGCGCACTTACCATCGCTGGAGCGGTCCCTACTGTACTGCACAGCTCAAAAAGTAAAAAACGAAGACTTGTCCTCAGTCCAAATGGCACCAAACTTAGTCCAATACTCATGAATAATTTTCTGGAGATTCCAAAATAAACGGCGTAATCATCGGACCCCGAATTGTCGATAAACTTTAATTCTATCAAAACTTTTAACAGGTTGTTAAAAAAAGTTAATGTACGCCGGTTTCGAATTAAAGCTTAAAAACATAAATGGTCCATGATTACACGGTCCAAAGCTTCCAAAAACTTGGGAAAAACCTCAAGCAACAATATGAACCGAGCTAAGAGGATCAGGTCGTTAGAGGAACAAGCTCTTTTAACTGAACAATAGTTCATAGCGAATGACAATCAACTTAGGATACTGGTCATATATGTGTGATAGCCTGGCTCTGATACCAAGTGAAATAACACTATAAATGGATAAACTAACGTTAAGGGGGGATAGGATTTTATACAAATAAACCATAACCAAAAATCCAAAAAACAACAATCACAGTACAAGATATACGTGGAAATTCAAGGGAAAACAATCCCCAGGATGAAAACTACCGCACCAAACACACATATATTTTACTATAAACCAAGATCGTTATCAAAATACAAGAAAAGGACGGATACCCATACACCCCATGGATGCCTAACTCTGGTATTGTTGACGTAACTCCCCGAGCACCTTCCTTGATCTTGTAGTGTCCACGGGAGCCGCTCTCGATCTTCATATCAACGACGGCTCCGAGTTGCCTCGGCTAAATGTTTGTCTAGTGAGAAAGGTGTATGTATGTGATTGTTAATGGATGACGGATAAAGCTGTATGAAACATATTAAATGTACCATTAATGGTGGAATAAATGTCCTTGGAAGCTTAAAGACAAGCATTCATAGTGTATTGAATGCGTGAAGGTTAGTGGGTGTTTGGTAGAAGAGAACTACTTATCTTAAAGGAACTTACACCAATCTATACACCCTAGCGTCCATTTAGATGTGTATATATGGATAAATATACTAGCACTAGAGCACTATTCGAGAGCGCCGCAGGCGCCTGATGCACTCGAGTGCTCTTCAATCGTAGTTAAAGATTACAGGCTTTTTCTGCCCGCATCACTGACAGTTGAATAGAGTTTCAACGCTGAGCTCAAGCGCACTACGGATGCCTCAAAAACCCAACTCTCGGCAAATAAAATAAGATATTAAATAGAGGCACTCGAGTGCTCTACTGGTGCTTCAATATCTTAACTCTTGGCTTATCAAGAAAGGCATAAATAGTGTTGGTAGCTCGATGCCGCTTGAGCGATCTTTGAGCACTTAAAGGCACTTGAAGGTGCTCGTGTTCCATTTGCGCGCCAATGCCTACAATCCATTGAATAGTCATGAATTCTCTAAGGCAACAAAAACACAAGCTACCCTAAAGCATAATATGATATGAATGCACATGGGCCTGTGTACGTGGGTATTATATACCTTTTAAGAGATCAGAGCAGGCTTCCTGAATGTGAATAGGATGAAGGACCTAGACACAAATACCCGAAACCCTAATCCCAAAATAAAAGGTACAGACACAATAGTTTTGTACCTAACCCAAGAGTACCCAAGATGCTAACATGATGTGTATGCTCCTATGAATATACAGGCAAGAGGTGGATATGAGTACTTAGTCACTTTTATTGACGATTACTCTTCGTCACTTTTATTGACGATTATCCAATGTACCATGGCAGAGGGTACACCGGTAAGGGACCACATTTTGAAGATGATTGATCTTCTTAATAGATTGGAGGTCCTTGGAGCCGAGATTAAAGGGAAAACCCAGGTTGATATCATGTTCCAGTCATTACCAGATTAATTTCAGGAATTTCGCAACGGTGAATTATTAAAAGAATCAGAGGTAGTGGAGGGTATTATCCAGTAGTCAGATCACATGTATTTGTTGCACAAAACGCTTTTATTCAAGGCCAAGAGGTGGTAAGAAGAAAAAGAAAGGGTGCAATAGGATAATGCATAGAGGGCTGAAAAGATAGATCCATCAACTATTAAGGCATAAGATAACATGCCTAACGGTAGTTGCTATTATTGTCTAAAACTGGGGGATTGGAAAAGAGATTGTCCTGATTTGAAGAACAATAAGGCTGTGGGTGAAGGCTTATCTTTAGTTGTGATATCATGTTTTAGCGGTTGTATCTACGGAAACCTAGTATGTAGATAAATGAGTCACTAATTATGTCTGTAATTTATTGAAGAGGTCCCATGTTACAAACAACTAATAGATGGCAAGGTTTACCTTCAGAAGGGTTATAACTCCCAGGGGACTGCTACTACAGTGGGAGACGAAGTCCTTTTGTTATAGTAGAAATAGGTGTTTAATATAAAGAACACTTTGTATGTACCTCAAATCAGGTGGAACTAAGTTCCGGATTCCTGATTGGGGTTTGACAGATATTGTATTTACTTCAATATACAATTTTACAATATTATAGTTGGTAAAAAACTTCATCTGTCATCGTACATTGCATAATGGTCTTTATATTTTACATTTGATTAGTTCTATTGTTCAAAACGATTGGGTGAATAGCTTGCATGTTTTACTACTAAATGGGAAAGGTTCATCGCTAAACCAAACAGTACTTTGGTATCTTAGTTTGGGCTATTTTATTATAAAGAGGACACAAAGACTGATAGAAAATGGACCGTTATGTTCATTGGAAGTGGAGGCACTTCAAGTCTACGAATCTTATTTAGAGTGTAAGATGACTAGGAGGCCATTATCGTCCAAGGGACATAGAGCCGATGAAGTGTTGGAGTTGATTTATTCTGATGTTTATAGTTTAATGAACATCCATGCATGAGGTAGATTAGACCTTATGATTGGATTGTGGTGTTGGATACCTCTTTGGAACTTTAAGGACTACTTGTCAGAACATGGGATTACATCCCAGTTGTCTACACCAAGGATGCTACGGCTGAATGGTATAGCAGTAAAGAGGAATAGGTTCCTTAAGGAGATGGTAAAGTACATGGTCGGTTATTCGGATATATCACATTCATTTTTGGGGGTTTGCATTAGAGACAATGGCATATATTCTGAATTTGGTACCTACAGAGGTAGTTTTCGGTACCCCTTTGGAATTGTGGACTGGGAGCAAGCCAAGTCTTAAACATTTTTGGATATGGGGTTGCCCAACACATGTGTTGGTGGGAGACGTAAGTATTGTGGAACCAAAAACAAAAGTCTGTTTCTTTGTAGGATACCCCGAAGGAACTAAGGCAAGTTTATTCTATAATCCTAAGAATCATAGGGTATTTGTTAGCACAAATACAAGATTCTTGGAAGTGGATTATGTAATAAACCATAAACCCCAGTCACAAATTGTTCTTGAAGAGGTTAGGAAAAAAAATTTGTTACAACCGAAAAACATACCTAATAAACGGGATGAGATACCACCTATCGTGAATGCACAAGAGGGGCTTCGTCGTAGTGGGAGGGTTGTTCGCCACTGCGATAGGTTCGTGTTCTAGGGAGAGTCTTATGATAAGATCTCAGAAGAACTTGATACCAAACCCCAAAATTACAATGAAGCATTGCAAGACAAGGATTTGGATTTATGGCAAAAGGCCATGGAATCTGAGATAGAGTTTATGTACTCTAATCAGGTCTGGGAGCTTGTAGAACCATTAGATGGAATAAAACCTATCAGGTACAAGTGGATCTACAAGAAAAAGAGAGGATTATAGGGGAAGGTAGAAACCTTAAAGGATAGACTTGTTGCGAAAGGGTTTACTCAGAAAGAAGGGTTTGATTATGACAAAACCTACTCGTCGGTGGCCATGCTTAAGTCCATTTGGATCCTCTTATCCATTGTTGTGCATCTCGATTATGAGCTATGATAGATGGATGTCCAGACGTCATTCCTTAATGGAAGTCTTGACGGGAGCATCTATATGATACAGCCAGATGGGTTCATACCAAAGGGCCAGGAGCATATGTTGTGCAAACTTAAGAGATCCATTTATGGAGTTAAGAAAGCATCAAGGTCTTGGAGCGTTAGGTTTGAGCAGGCGATCAAAAGTCTTGGCTTTGATTAGTGTCATATCGAGTATTGTGTGTACTTGAAGCACGATGGAAACAAGGTGGTATTTCTAGTCATATACGTTGATGGCATACTACTAAGCAGAAACGATGTGAGGTTATTGTCTTCAGTAAAGGTATTGTTGGTTCTACAACAACCCAAGAGGGGGGTGAATTGGGTTTATAAATAATAATCTGGATTTAAAAATTAATTTTATGTTTTAAAATAAACAATCAGATTAAAGAAATGCAGTGAAAAATTAAGAGTTGAGAGATAGAGATACTTCAACCAACCAACACAGAGATTTATAGTGGTTCGGCTTATTCCTAGCGTACGTCTACTCCTCAAGCTTTCCATTGAGATTTTACACTAGTTGGGTCTTTAACATGGCACACTCCAAGCCTTGTACATATGTTTTGTAGGCTCACTTTAGAACCATTACAATGATGATTCCGGGGCTCACTCTTTAAGGACTAGTCAAACTTCAAGAAGAAACTTTGAAAAACAATCCTCTGTTTTTCTTCTTTTCACTTTCGAGCTTCTTCTTTAAGAAATTCTTTTCTAAAAGGATGAAGGGTGACTCACCCATGTTTACAATAAATGAAGAGTAATAAATACATGTTCTCACTTTTCTATTACACAATGAATGAACAATAACTGAACGGGTAAAGAGAGTTGAGAGAGAGAATAGGAGAAATGTAACAAATGTGAGCTCAATGATGTGAGAGTTTTTCTCCTTGTTCGTATCACATGTTTGAATGCTGAGAAGTTATGTCATTCATAGTTCCTCAAGCATTTTGAGACGTTGGGAGCATCTAATTCTTGTAAATATGACCGTTGTGAACTTCGGGATCTTTAGCTTTGTGTGATAGGGACGACTCACCACTTCGGGGGGTCGGCTCATTGATGTTAGATCTAAGGTTCTTGGTTCAGTGGGTCAGCTCATTCCTTGAGGGATCAGCTCATTAGTTCTTCGAGAGCGTTAAGCTTTGAATATCGCATGCTTAGAGCGGCTCAATTATTCGAGGAATGGCTCATGCCTTTAGCGTAGCTTTAACTTTGTAAGGCATGGGTCGACTCATTGTACTGATGGGACGGTTCATTAAAAACTTTCCGAGAGATAATCTTGAGCTTCTGATTCTGGGGCTGCTCATACCTTCAATGAGTCGGCTCATAGAGCATATAGCAAGATAAATTTTCAAAGATGGTTAACTCATGCAACTTGAGGGAGGACTCATTGTGAGTTACCCAGGCCTTTGTGAAGCATGGATATCAGCTCGATTCTTTTGGGGGATGGCTCACTGTGCTTTTTGAGCTTGCTTCACTGAGTTAAGGACGACCCATAAAGAATGAGAGTCGACTCGTTTACTTCGAAAACTTGGGAAATTTCAAGAGTTTCTCATGTATAAAAATTAAATATTCTATATTCTATATTCCTGAAATTAATTCTTAAACATAACTAAAACATTAGTAATAATCAAATCAATGCGTTGTTATTGTCAAAATCGAATTATTCGAATTATTTGAGCTTGATTGAGTAACCCTTGGGCTAACAATCTCCCACTTTTTTGACTATGAATATCTATTGATTTGTCAAGTAATAAAAGATATAGGAGCGTAAAAGACTCCTCCTTAGAGAGTGCATATAAGAGTAGTAAATATTTTCAAAGTAGGGGAAGAGTATCAGAGTATCTTAAGGAAATTTTTCTCCCTTTCTAAAAGAGTTTTGGAGTTATATCATTGTTGAATTTAATCATAATTGATAGGATTCGATTGTTGCCTATCATTTTGACCACAATTGTTTGAGAATTTCTAAAGCAAAGCTGGTCAACCAGGTTGTCAACTAAGAGGGAACTTGATTATAGGACCGTCTGCACTTTAGGTTTTTAAGAAAGATTAAGATCATAATTGTGTCAAGGACTAGAATTTTATCAAATCAATAATGACAATTCTTTGTCTTTCTCCCCCTTTTTCATATCAAAAAGGAGAGGAAGAGCAGTATTATGTTCAGATCATATCAGAGCAATAGAGAATGATTTAATGAAGAAAAAATATCAGAACAATTGCAAGGACATGTGCATACACCCAATCATTTGCATTAGACATTTAGAAGAAAGTATTAAAGCATAAAGGAATGCATCGGAGCAAAAAGTATATAGATTGAGAAGAAAATGTATCAGATCAAAGATGAAAATAGAGCAAAAAAAAAAGTCAAACCAGATTGTTTATGACATTTTTACAGGATTTAGCTTTTTCTTTCTTCTCCTTGTTTGCTTCAGCTTGATCTTTTGCAGCTTGAGCTCGATTTACTAAATTTTCTTCTTCAGCCAGACTTAGAAGCAGGGTTGTAAGATTCTGAGCTGTAGCTTTCCTTTTCTATTCTTCTTTGGTCTCCTTCTTAGATGGGGCTGAATCATCCTTTCTTTTGTCTTTTCCTTTGGAAGAGTCAGCCTTTCCCTTTCCTTTATCTTTGAGACTCTTATCCTTAGGTACGGTTGGCTTTTTCAAGATGACAGACTTAAACTGAGCACCCTTCTCCCATGGTTCTTGTGGCATGAAAGGAGTAGGTTGAGCAGATGAAGCTGGAGACTGGGCAAAGGTAACTTGAGGGTGAGTGCCAGCTTTTGCAGAAAGATCCTTCAAGGATTGAAGTAGTATTTCCTCTTCCCTTTTTCTACGCAAGATTTTGGCAAGGGAATCTTCATAGATTATCTTGTTCTTTCTATATTTTTCACCCATTTGTTCAAGAATATAAAGGTTGGACTTGGTCACAAGATTAAGTTCTTCCTTTAGATCCTTGGAGACATGTCTTGCACTGTCAGTGGCTGATTCACTATCCCCTTTGAGTCCACTGGCATCCTTATTGAGGTGTTTATTCGTATTCTCTAAAACATCTACCCTTTCTGTGAGTTTGAATGTGGACTGATTTAGATCAAAAATTTCAATACACATCCTCTCATTAAGTGACTTCATAGAGGAGGCAAGGGATTTTTGATTGGAGATAATAGAATGGAGTATAGAAAGGATTCCAGATTGATCAATAGATGAAGGTCTTACAGATGAAGTGTCAGGAAGAAGATCAGGGATGGGTCGAAGATGAGGTTCATCTCTCTAAAATAGGTTTGAGGAAGAGAAGCTGTAAGAAGAGAAGAAGAAGAAGGAACTTGGGAAGAAGAATGAATATAAGAAGAGATTTTGAGATTGGGGTCAAAAGATATGTCAAAAATGGTGGTTGGAATGTGAGTGAGTGGAGGATGGGATTGTTCAAGCGAAGCAGATGGTGCAGGAGGTGGTTCGATGATTGCTATTGGTGGGATAGAAGCCGTGGGTGCAGTTAGCTGTGGAGGAATAGTTAGAGATGTGGAAGGTTGAGCATGGGTGCTCAATTGAGCAGAGGAAGAAGAAGATCCTGTACGTTGAGTAGTCCA
The DNA here is from genome assembly GCA_035668095.1 of Sarracenia minor. Taxonomy (NCBI): domain Eukaryota; kingdom Viridiplantae; phylum Streptophyta; class Magnoliopsida; order Ericales; family Sarraceniaceae; genus Sarracenia; species Sarracenia minor. The sequence goes on from JAULLD010442608.1 coordinate 9,725, forward strand.
AACACCATTAACCTTGGTGGTGCCCATACGTTTGAGAGTAGTGTCATTGTATAAGTCATACTTGGGAAAAGGTATGGATTTCTCATTATCAAGATTTATCTTGAAATGCTGAAAGACCTTTGTCAAAAACATTCTTTGTAGAAGGCATGCTTTTACCTTTCGATAGGAATTCAGCATTTGGGAGATAAAGAGATATCCCAGGTTCAGGTCCTTCTGGTTCAGAATGCACCACATTACGAAAATTTGAAAATAGGTTATATCACCAAATTTTCCTAATTGGGGTACAATGATGTGATTCACCATGTGGTGAAGAATTTTTCTCTTAGATTTTAAGAGGTTAGCCTCTAATCTCGTTGTGCCAATGTCAGGATTTTCAAGAATTTGTTTGATAGCATCAGCGTAAGAGAA
>JAULLD010442716.1:0-10131 GCA_035668095.1 Sarracenia minor
GCAAAGAACACGTGAAAGCTCTGAGGAGCAATCTATATAAACTCCAATGAAAGAAGCAACAGGTACGCAATCTCACTCCATCCTCATCATCGCATTTCCATTCAGTTTACTGATATCTCCCATATATCTGACTTGACCGTCGGAGAGGGCACGCCGGAGACCTCCCTCCGGCCCCTTTCAAACGGTTTGTTCGTGCTCTTCAGGTCATCGGAGCTCGGAGCGGACCACGCTAGATTTCGACGCTATCAGAATCTAAAACACAACAGAAAATAAAAAGATTAAGGAATAAAGATACTTCAACCACAATACAAGAGATTTAGAGTGGTTCGGCTTCTTCCAAGCCTACGTCCACTCCTCAAGCTTCTATTGAGATTTTTCACTGTGTTAAATGCTTCACGGGTGTATCCAAAACCTTTACAAAGGTGAGTCCGGGCTCACTCTTCAAAGTCTTAGCAAAGATGTTTGCGGGCACACTCTTTAAAGCCTAAATGAGATTCAAGAAGAAACTTAGAAAAACATTCCCTTGTTTTTCACCTTATCACTCTTGAATTCCTTCTTTGAGATTTACTCACTCAAATGAACAAATGGTGACTTATCATTGTTTACAAATGATTTGTGATTGAAGAAAAATTACTAAGATTTACTCACTCTTTCTCTTTTACAAATGATATACAATAATGAGAATTAATAGAGAGGACTACAATCAAATCTGGAATGAAAACTAGAGAAATAAAAAGCTCACAGATGAGAGAATTTGTGTTGAGCATTGGAGCTGAGTTAATATGATCTTGTATATAGTCCACCTACAATCCAAATGAAGAATAAATACTCCTTAAATAGCCTTTCAATAATTTATGAAAGTTGGAGGGGGAGGGGTGAATTGGATTTTCAAAAATTAATGCGGAATTAAAAACACTTTTTGAGAACTCTACTACCAATTAAACTCTTTTTTGTCTTTAGATAAACAAAAAATAATATAAATCACAACAGAAAACAAAAAGATTAAGGAATAAAGATACTTCAACCACAATACAAGAGATTTAGAGTGGTCCGGCTTATTCCAAGCCTACGTCCACTCCTCAAGCTTCTATTGTGATTTTTCACTATGTTAAATGCTTCACGAGTGTATCAAAAACCTTTACAAAGATGATTCCGGACTCACTCTTCAAATTCTTAGCAAAGAAGTTTGCGGGCACACTCTTTAAAGCCTAAATGAGATTCAAGAAGAAACTTAGAAAAACAATCCCTTGTTTTTCACCTTATCACTCTTGAATTCCTTCTTTGAGATTTACTCCCTCAAATGAACAAATGGTGACTTATCATTGTTTACAAATGATTTTTGATTGAAGAAAAATCACTAAGTTTCACTCACTCTTTCTCTTTTACAAATGATATACAATAATGAGAATTAAGAGAGAGGAGTATAATCAAATCTGGAAAGAAAACTAGAGAAATAAAAAGCTCACAGATGAGAGAATTTATGTGTTGAGCATTGGAGCTGAGTTAATATGAACTTATATATAGTCCACCTATGATTAAATGAAGAATAAATACTCGTTAAATAGCCTTTCAATGATTTATGAACGTTGGAGGGGGAGGGGTGAATTGGATTTTCAAAAATTAATGGGAAATTAAAAACACTTATTGAGAACTCTACTGTCAATTAAACTCTTTTCTATCTTTAGATAAACAAATAAGAATATGATGTGGGAATATATGTTGAGGCCCAAACACATAAAGCCATAGGCCTCTGAGCCCAGAAGACAAGCCCAAGAGCAAGCCTGCCGAGCAACCAAACCCCCGCCTGACCAAAATAAGGCCTAAACCAGCAGGGCTCTTAGACCAGAAAGCAAGTCCCTCACGCCGACCGAGCAATGGCCGCCCGAGACCACACCTCTCCCGATCCAGTCAGTTAAGCCCGGGCGAGCATCGCTGTAAAGCCGCACCCGTCGCGTTCGCGCCCCACCCCCGACTTGGTTTGCAGAGTTCGGCTGCAAGGCTCAGAGTGGCACGAGCGGCCAGATCCAAGAAGACGCCATTCGCGCACACTTGAAAGGAACCCATGTGATCCGTTACGATAGAAGGTTCTACACATCGGTTTTGGCGCCAATACAGGAATTCCCTCCAAAATACCGTTACATCGTTCACAGCCCATGTGAGGGCAAAGAACACGTGAAAGCTCTGAGGAGCAATCTATATAAACTCCAATGAAAGAAGCAACAGGTACGCAATCTCACTTCATCTCCATCACCGCATTTCCATTCAGTTTTCCCGATATCCCCCATATATCAGACTTGACCGTCGGAGAGGGCACGCCGGAGACCTCCCTCCGGCCCCTTTCTAACGGTTTCTTCGTGCTCTTCAGGTCATCGGAGCTCAGAGCGGACCACGCCAGATTTCGACGCTATCAATAATAAACTCAAAATTTCATTGAATGATTAAAATGATTGACTTTAGCCCCTTTTTATAGGCCTTACAAGATAAGATTTCCAATCAAATCAAATCATATCCTAAATCTAATCCTTTCCCAAACTAAAAGCTAACTAAAGAAATACAAAGAAGTCAAATCAATCATATCTCCAATATCCTATCTTGGAGATTTATTAAATCAAACCCAAATCAAATGCTAATCAAAGAAAATACAAAGAAGTCAAATCCCAAATCAAAAGCTAATTAAAGAAATACAAGGAAGTCAAATCCAAAGCTGATCCTAGACCTATCCAAGGTCGAAGTGATCCATTTCGTGGAGGTAGAGGAGGTAGAGGACCTCTCTCTAGACCGTGGAACCGTGTTGTATCTGAAGGAGTTGTGGAGGAAGATCAGAACCTGGATGAAACGTCTGAGCCGTATGTGTTTGATGAAAGAACTAAGAGAAATAGGGGTTCCCCTTTGACGAATAGAAGTCCTGTTGGGGACCTAGAGTTCATCGAAGTGAAGGATCCTGAGAATCCAGAGATAGTAGAGCTCGGAGATGATTTGGTGGACAACGAATCTTGGGAAGTCTGTTTGATAGGTCACTTCCTTGATGCTAGCCAGCCTTTTGCTTTGGTTCGAGCTACAGCCAGAACTCTTTGGAAGGAATATGGACTCACAGATGTGGTGGGGATTGAAAAGGGTTTTTACCTGTTCAAGTTTAACAAAATGGAGGACATGGAGAAGGTAATAGATAAGGGGCCATGGCATTTTTCTGGTAAGTTGATGATTCTGAGGAAATGGAAAAGAAACTTCATTTTTACGAAGGAAACTGTGAATAAAATTCCCATCTGGATTAAGTTGAGCAACCTTCCACTTGAATACTGGAATGTCAAATGCCTAAGTCGAATTGCTAGTTCGGTGGGCTTCCCTCTCTACATGGACAAAGCTATGGCGTCAAGGCAGAGACTTTCTTATGCTCGTGTATGTGTAGAAATTGATGCGGCTAAACCAATCCTACCAGCTCTATCAGTCATCAGTGGTGGTGTAACTTTACAAGTTCTTGTCGATTACCAGAACATGCCGGCTATTTGTTCACATTGTAAGGTCTTTGGGCACGATTCAAACAAGTGCAAGCTGAATTTAGAGCAAACTAGTAAAATCCCGACAACTGAGGAGGAATGGACTCAGGTGGGGAAAGGTAAAGAGATCTCTGTTGGCTCCCCTACAAAGTATCATGGACAATCGTCTACTGTAGGATTGAAGGAATCTGGAAAATTTGCTGCATTGGCTGAAATTAATCAAGGAGGTGATGATCTTAGTGCTACAGACCAATTTTCTGCTTCTGAGCCTGAAAGCTTTAGTGACCCTGGAGCCCATCAAGGTGTTACTTCTGTAGACAAAGATTGCCATGGCAAACGTGACTCAGACTTTGAGGGTATTAATCCTGCATCTCCTACTTTCAAGGGTATATATACTGAAGAACTTATTATGGAAGGCTCCCCCCTTGTTCTTTCGGGTAGGAGTGGAAGCTCAAGTGCCAAAAAGCCTCCTGACAAAAGCAAAGGTAGTACCAAGCGGAAGAAGAAAAGGTATTTCAAATGACTGATATTTTCTCCTGGAATATTAGAGGTCTTAATAACTTTTTGAAACAACGGGAGCTGAGATCTTTTGTTCACTCATCTCAGGCTCATATCTTTGCAGTAAATGAAACAAGAATTAAACTAGCCAACTCTAGGCCTATTTTTGACAAACTTTTGCCAGGCTGGAGTTTTGCTCATAATTATAATTGTTCCCATCTGGGTCGTATTTGGGTATGTTGGAATCCTGTTTTTGTTAAGGTTGATGTTTTAGAATCCGGCAGTCAACTGATGCATTGTGATGTCTTCTTTTTGAAGGAGAAGGTTTCGCTTAATATTTCTTTTGTATATGGTTCAAATTGTCATGTGGAGAGAAAACTATTATGGGAAAGATTAGGTGCATTGGTACAGTCCTTGGTTTCAAGGCCGTGGCTGGTAATAGGTGATTTTAATGCTGTTAGATATCCACATGAAAAAATAGGAGGTAGTAGTTCTTGGCCACCTCATATGGATGATCTCAACAACTTTATTTATGAAGCGAACTTGGATGATTTGCGTTATAGTGGGATTCAATATACATGGGCTAATAATCAAAAAGGGGAGAGGTTCATTAAATCGAAAATTGATCGAGCTTTGGTGAATGAAAAGTGGATTAGGGATTTTATTAGATCCTATGCAATTTTTAGTGTCCCAGGTATTTCAGATCACTCCCGGATTGAAATCAAATTGATTTTGGAAGATACCAATACTCACAAGCCTTTTAAATTTTTTGATTTTTGGGCTTTGAATCCTAAATTTCTGCCTACTGTTCGTGAGGTGTGGTCGAGTCATTTGGAAGGATCTTATATGTTTATAATATGCCAAAAACTTAGACAACTCAAACCTAGGCTAAAAAAGCTCAACCGGGAGGAGTATGGGGATCTCCCGAACAGGGTTATTGAGGCAAAACAGATTCTGGAAGTTTGGCAGCGAAATCTGGATGTTTCCCCCAATTCAGAGGAGGCGCAGGAGAAGGTAAGAGAAGCATATAGCAAACTTATTGAACTCAAACTTGCGGAAGAGAGTTAGTTTTTATAGACAAAAATCAAGAATTCAATGGTTAAATTTGGGGGATAAAAATACAAAGTTTTTCTTTAAGTCCATCAATTTCCAAAGGAATAAATCCCGCATTGATGTCATTACTCGTGATGATGGTGTAGTTTGTGATACTAAGGAGGAAATTGAGGAGCACATTGTAGAATATTATAAGAATCTTCTTGGCTCTTCTAGTCCACTTGAATATGGGGCACAAAGTCATATTGAGGCAGCTATAACTAGGAAGCTATCTCCAATCCTTATCCAAAAAAAAAAAAAGCTATCTCCAAGTAGTGCTGAGGTTATGATCAGAGAAGTTTCGGAGGAGGAAATTAAGGCTACTTTGTGGTCTTTGAAATCAAATAAAGCTCCAGGTCCGGATGGCTATTCGGTGGGTTTCTTTAAGGAAGCTTGGGATGTGGTGGGTGAAGAAGTAATTAAAGCTATCAAAAGTTTCTTTGACTCAGGGAAAATGCTAAGGGAGGCAAATTCTACTCTCATTGCTTTGATTCCGAAAGTGCCCAATCCTACTTCAATCAAGGAATTTCGGCCTATTTCTTGTTGTAATACCATTTACAAGTGTATTACAAAAATCATTGCTAATAGAGTGAAAGTTGTGTTGCAGGATATTATCTCTCCATCTCAATCCGCTTTTGTGCAAGGTAGGAGAATTGCGGATAATATTTTATTATCCCAAGAGCTTCTTCGTGATTACCATAAGCATTCTAAGGGTCCAAGGTGTGCCCTCAAGGTTGATATTATGAAAGTATACGACAATGTACATTGGGAGTTTATGATTGAGGTTCTTAAGAGCATGGGCTTCCATTCGAAAATGGTAAATTGGATAAAAGAGTGTATAACCACTCCATCTTTCTCGATTTGCATCAATGGTGAGCTTCACGGTTTTTTCAGGGGCAAGAAAGGTTTGAGACAAGGGGATCCCCTTTCACCGTATCTTTTTGTCATGGCTATGGAAGTTCTTTCCGGGCTATTTGCTATACATACAACCAATGGGGGTTTCAATTACCACTGGAGGTGTAAGAAAAACAAGCTAGTTCACTTAGCTTTTGCGGATGATCTTATGGTGTTTGCTAAGGCGGACATAGCTTCCATTAGTGTTATTAAAAAGGTTCTGGAGGAATTTCAGAGATTGTCGGGTCTATCTCCTAGTCCAGCAAAAATTGATATCTTCTTCTCCGGTGTGGAAGAAATCTTGAAAAAAGATATTCTCAAAATTTTAGGTTTTAGAGAGGGTAAACTTCTCGTTCGATATTTGGGAGTGCCTCTCATTGTTACTAAGTTGAGTTATAATGAATGTAAACCTCTCATTGATCGCATTGTGAGCCGAATCAAGGTATGGTAATTACCCAAAAAAAAATCAAGGTATGGACTAGTAAATGGTTATCTTTTGCGGGTAGACTGCAACTTATTGATTCTATCCTCTTTTCTATGCAAGTCTATTGGTCATCCCTTTTTATCTTACCAAAGAGGGTTTTCAAAGAAATTGAAGGTATTATTAGGAAATTCCTTTGGAGTGGCCCTGATCTGAAATCATCTGGGGCTAAGGTAGCTTGGAATGATGTGTGCATTCCAAAAAAAGGAAGGGGGTTTAGGCTTAAAGTCGTTGATTCTCTGGAACAAAGCTGCAGTGGCTAAACATATTTGGTTTTTGCTTACAGGTGGCCTTAAATCTATGACGGTGTATGTGGGTTAAATCAAATCTTCTTCGAGGGAAGTCTTTCTGGGGGGTAAAAATTCCCCAATCGGCCTCTTGGGTTTGGAGAAAGTTGCTGCAACTTCGAACACTGGTTAAAGACTTTGTCAAGTATGAAATTGGGAATGGTGAAGATACTTTCTTATGGTGGGATCCATGGCATCCATGGGGCAGTATAATTGAAAAGAAGGGAAATCGTATCGTATATGACTCGGGTCTTGGTATTTTGGCTAAGGTTAAAGCTGTGGTTAACGGTCAATCCTGGAAGTGGCCTCCTGTCTTCACAAGCGATCTGGTGGAGATGAGAGAAGCTTTAAACTTTCAACCTAATGGAGATATTGGGGATTCTATAAACTGGATGTCAAGGGGCAGCATGTTCTCTATTAATTCCTTTTTGAACAAAATTCGACCTCCTAGAGAGTTGTGGATTTGGGCTGACTTATTGTGGTTTAAGGACCATGTGCCAAGGTGTAGTTTTATTCTTTGGCTGGCCATTAAAGAGAGGTTATATACAGGGGATAAGATCACCCTTTTTGGGATGCAAGGAGATTTTAGGTGTACTTTCTGTTCTGAAACTTCTGAAACCCATAATCATCTTTTCTTTTTTTGTCCTTTCAGTGCCCAAATCTTGAAATGGCTCTTGGAGAAATGTAATTTGTCTCATTGGGAAACCTCTTGGAAAGAATGGATTATGTGGGTTTTAAAATCAAGCAAGAAGGAAATCTTTCCGATCCTCTATTATTAAACTGTTACTCTCAGTTTCTGTTTACTGTTTATGGCGAGAGAGAAATTATAGAAAATTTCAAAACAAGGCCAAATCTATGAGGTCTTTAAAGTAGGAAATTGAGAACCTGATTCGGGGTCGGCTAATTACTAAACGGGGTGTGCCTTTTAATATTCAAAACTCTGAAATTCAAATGACTTGGGGCCTACCTGCTGAAATCTTTGGTAAAGTAGTTTTTTCATACTGATTTAGCAATGTTTTGTCTCTTATTTCTTGTCCTGTTTTATATATTGCAGATCCATTTGGGCCCAGGCTCCAAGAAGGAAGAGGGCTTGGAAGAACTAACAGATATGGAATGCCGTGGGTTTTGGTTTTTTGGTTTTGCCTAGCTATGAGGGCTGTTCATAGCAATGTATAGTGCCTTTCCCTACTGCCTTTTGTAGGGATGTGTGGGTGTGTAGTGATAATTTTGATGTATCAGTCCTGGTTAATCTCGGTTTCCTCCTCCATTTCGCTTTTCAAGTTTTATGGGTGAGGAACCTGGTGAGTTTCTTTTGGACTATCCAGTTAGCGAATCCTGTTCTGTTAGTAAATATGGTAAATCATAGTAGCTTGGATTTTAGCTATATAATGTATATATTTCATGTTGATGCTGCTGTATATATAGCCCCAGTAGCAGATGGAGAACACGGAGGAATTTCAGGAGCTTCACGGGATGCAAGCATCTTTGCTGTTTTTCTTTGGTTGCCTCCTCCATTTCACTTTTCAATTATATGGGAGTGGAACCTGCAGATTTTCTTTGGGACAATCCAGTTGGCAGTTTCTGTTTTCCTCAGCAGCAGATGGAGAACTCGGAGGAATTTCAGGAGTTTCAAGGGAAGTAAGCATCTTTGCTGTGCTTCTCTTAGTGGAGCAATTTGAAGTTTCTTCTGTTTCTAAAATGAACCTGAGGATCTCATGCCTGAAGCTTTTGATGGCTTTCAAGAGAATTGTTGTTTTTGGTTGCTGTGTTGCTGCGGTTTTGGTCACCAGTTGATCATCTCATGGTTCTGTGATATTGTGGTTCACATGATGCTATTATGTAATGGGGTTTTTGGGGTTTTCTGGGTTGTAAGGCCTGGAGAATGCCCCTTGTAAATGTTGTAATTATTTTTTCTTTTTATATACTTAATCTTTACCCAAAAAAAAAACCCTTCTTTTTGAGTAAACCACATCACAACAAGCCAAGCTTTGAAGGTTTCCACAATACTGTCCACTGATCTCTTTTTCTTATAGATCTAATTACACCATATGGGTTTTATTCCATGTAATGGTTCTTCAAGCTCCCGAACCAGATTAGAGTACATGTACTCTATTTCATATTCCATAGCTTTTGCTAAAATTCTGAATTCTTTTCTTGAAGAGCCTCACTATGATCCAAGAGTTTAGTATCATGTTCTTCTGGTATCTTGTCGTAAGACTCTCCCAAGAATATGAACCACACATGTTGCTAAACAACCCTCCCACTACGACGAAGCCCCTCCTGTGTACTCACAATAGGCGGTATCTCATCTCGTACGTAAGGTATATTTTCCGGTTATACCATATATTCCTTCCTAACATCATCTAGAGCAATTTACGACTGGGGATTGTGGTTTATTATATAATCATATTCCAAGAATCTTGCATTTGTGCTAACAAATATTCTCTGACTCTTATGATTATAATTTAGACCACCTATAGTTCCTCTGGGTATCCCACGAAGAAACAGAATTCTATTTTTGGCTCCACCATACTTGCGTCTCCCACCAACACATGTGCTGGGCAACCCCATATCCGAAAATATTTAAGACTTGGCTTGCACCCAGTTAACAATTCCATAGGGGTACGGGGAACTACCTTAGTAGGTACTAAATTCAAAATATAACTTGTTGTCACCAGTGCATTCCCCCCAAAAAATACGGTAAATCTAAATAACTCGTCATACTCCTTACCATCTCCTTAAGGGACCTATTCCACCTTACCGCTACACCATTATGCTTAGGCATCCTAGTGCAGACAATTAGGATGTAATCCCATGTTCTGATAAGTAGTCCCTGAACTCCCTAATAAGGTATTCACCACCATGATAAGATCGTATGGTTTTGATACTTTTACCTGTCTGCTTCTCCGCTTAAGCCTTAAACACTTTGAATTTCTCAAAAGATTTAGACTTGCGGTGAAGCAGGTCAGCATATCCATTCCTAGAGTAATCGTTAACAAAAGTGACGAAATACTCATACCCACCTCTTGCATAGATATTCATTAGACCAGATACATCATAATGAACAAGCTCTAAGACTTCTTTGGCTTCAAGTCCCTTGGCCGCAAATGGCCTCTTGATCATCTCACCCTCTAAACAGGATTCACAAATTGGAAGTGCCTTTGCTTCCAATGAATCTATTGTTTGGATTGTATACTTGAAAGCCATGCTTTTGAGTATTTCATTACCCGGGATCCCGAAAATATTAAATGAGAATAAATATTAAGAGGATATGTATACCGAGATTCGTATTTATTCATATGATGTGAGTATGCATTTGTCCGTATATCGTGTCCAGTATTTGACTCGTCGCATGAAGCGGGGAAGATCGGGTCAAAGGTTCTGA
>JAULLD010442827.1:0-10130 GCA_035668095.1 Sarracenia minor
GCATGTAAATCTATTTTTCTTGAATTCCATACTGGTCATATCACAGTAGGATTTGAATCTATTAAAGGCTAAATAAATTAAGAAATTAATTGAACCTAGAATACCAGACGAAGGTGGATTCTAACCTGAGGTAGATTCTTTCTCATTTAATTATCTTATAATTTTATCTGTTTACTTAGTTTAATTTAACTAAAAGTAGAACTCTTAAATATTCTTTTTAATATAAAATCCAAGATTCTTTTCAAATTAAAGTGAAATAATTTGTGATTAAATAATTAGGAAGTTGTATCCGTTTGCCAATATTTTCTTGTGGGATCGATCATGACTCACTACTAGCTACCAGTTAGTGTGAATCTTGGTATAAACATGATTGTGATAACGACCACAACAGTGCACACATCATAGCACAACTATAATACACCAAAATAATTGCATAACTACATAAACTAAATTTGACAACATTAGCATAACATCACAATTACTCCATCATCCAACTACATAATTGCGCCTTCAACCTACAGCCCCTTCATCAGCCAGACTTAGTTTTTGTCAGCTGCTTTGATGTTCATAATTTATTCAATTGTTTCTTCCTCTGGACCTCCATAGTTGATGTCTATGAGTTTTCCAGTCTTGATAACCAGTTCATCATCCTTCCTTAGGATGAGGTTCCTATTCCTGTTGTCTGATGATGATATGGATGCCTGGATAATGCTGTGTGTAGGGACCTTGGTTTCCTCTACAGGTGTTTTAGCTTTTGTCTTCTTTAGACTGGTTTTTGTTCTCTTCTTCTCCTTAGTTGTTTTTAGCTTTAGTTTGGACTTAGATTTAGCACTCCCAGCAACTTTAGTAGGCATAGCGTGTTTTGCTCTTTTGGTGTAACTTGATCCCCCTTATTAGGTCTTCCTTATCTGTATTTTCTATGCTGTCCTCGGATTGATATCCCACATGTGCAGTAGTTCTCCATCCTCCAGCCTAAGTTATATCACCCACCAGGTTGTCAAGAGTTTGACCCATTACATTTGGTGGATCACCCAATGTACTATCTTTTGATCCATTTGAAAAGGAAGCATGACCAATAGGTTGTGCTGCTATTCTCTAAAGTGCTTCCTTATACGTCGGTTTCTAGGTGGGTAAGATGGTTTCAGCCACGTGGCTGGTACGACCCATCTCCTCCTTATCCTTCTCTTTTGCCTTGTCAGAGAGAGTTGAGCTCTTTGAAGGGAAACAATGGTGGATTTTTAAATTAGAAAAGTGGTCTTCAAAGCATTGAACAAGGTATAGAGTACTGCCCACCTTTAGTACACACATGGGATTTATGAGACCCCTGTGATCAGTTATGATCCTGGTTCTACCAGCTATAAGGTACTCTCTGTTGATATTATTATCGTCAACACTAAGGGTGGTACCCCATAAATCACCGAGCATAGTGAATGTCTCGTAATTTCATGCATGAAGGGGCACTCCCACGAAGGTCAGATTCACTTCCCTACTTTCATTAGCCTCATGGATGCTCCATTCATGAACCACTTCGAAATATTTTTCATAACTGGCCCTATCAACCTGTAAGAAAACTTCCTTCTCCTCTACTGAGTTGAACTATAACAGAACATTCAAACTGCCTAGGGATTTGAGGGATGGGACCAGTTTGATGGCCACAAGCAAAGCCTTCTCGAGGCTTTTAGAATTGAAGTCCAGGTTTGTAGTGATGGCCACCAAACTTAACTTCAGCCAGTCATGCTCAATCTTCGTAGCAACTGCTCATTTTGTTTGGGGTTGTCTTGGGCTTTGGTGAACCAATGTGGCTAGTAGTTGTGGCTTTTGGCTGGGCTAGAGTAGTCCCCTATTTCTCTTCCCACTCAGTACATATTTATTGTCAAAATGTGCCCTCTTCACATATATTTTCTTATCAAGGCACCAGACTGCATTGAAGTTATTGATTATATGATCGACTACTGTCTCATTGAGGAACTTGACAAAACCAAATCTTGTCTTTGTTTTCCACCTGCATTTCTGAGGGATGAAAGCTTCCAAGACATAGCCGCATTGCTGAAAAATCCGACCCAACCATTGGGAGTGGATTTGGTATGGGAGGTTGTCCACGAAGACAGTAAATGAGCTTTTTTTGCCCCGCCTCTTAACTCGCTAGGATTGGTTGCAGTAACGTTAGTAGTGTTCTTGGTCTCATACTCACCATAGAGCTTGGTCTTGATCTTACGCTTGTGGTGTGGAGGCATGGTCTCACTTCCTTGCGCTAGATATGAAATTGGCTACTATTCTCGTGCTCTCCATTGAAGACCTCTCGTGCTCTCCATTTTTCATATTAATTCGGGCAATCTTGGAATCTTGTTTGACCTGCCAAAAGCTATGTTCTCACCATAGAGTTTGCGTTCTTGACAGTTCAATCTTGCTAGAAGCTTACCTAGGGCGATTTCTTGTTGGTCGTGCCTTAGAACTCATTAATAGACCAAAGTTTGAAAGTTAACTGTTAGAGGCATTTCCTCGAACAGTTGATGTTCTATCTACAAATCAACTGGTCCAACGACCACTAGATAGCCGCTCAAACAGCCTCAACAAGAAAAACCAAAAGCACAATTCAACACACCATCAGAGAGTACTTACATCACTATTTAACCAGGGTTTAGGCGAAGCTTCAGCGCTGCTTCCTTCTTTTGGAGCTTGTCGATCCAGAGCAAGAACACCGAGCCAAAGGTAAAGGCTTCGAATAGGTCTTCGTCAAAGAGGGGGAGTAGGAGGAGAGGCGGAGGCTGTGGCGGTGGTTTGGGAGGAGGAGGAGGCCATGACAGTGGTTGGAGGGGCCAACAACACCGTCGTCCCTCTCCAACGACTCTTTCCCTCTCTAACGGTTCTTTCCCAACAAGAAATATAACAGTTGAAAAATGATTCGAGGTTGCCTTTGTTGGTTTTGTTTCAATACGATTTCAGTGTTTGAACTTCATGGCTTCGTTAATGGCGAATCTCTCTTCTCCTTTCAAAGAGTTCTCACTTTTACTCTCGATTCAATCCCTTCCTCTAAATTAACACTCTATTGATTATGTTCAACATTCACTCTAAATCATCAACAAATGCGCGTGTTCTTCCTATAAGTGGAGCCTGTAGCTCTCCAGGTTTATCGACCACTTCTAATATCATGCTTTTTGAAATATTCCTTGTAGGTTTTCATTTTCCATAAAAAATTAATTGATTAATAAACATCTGACACACACGTGATATGTGTGTAAGTGAATAGTTACAAATAAAGAGAGTTGGAAGTTAAATTGAGATATATTTAGTGATAGCGTCTGATTCTGTGATGATCCACTCCAAGCGTTGTGGGCCTACAAAAGAGGATAGACCATGTTAGAAAGGGGGCAGGAGGGGTTTTCGGTGTGCCCTCTACGACGATCAAGTCATTCGATGGTCGATATGTAGGAAAGCAGGCAATATAGATGAAGGTAATTAAGGAGCGGCGATTAGGGTTTTAGGGTTACGTACCTTTCACCTTGGTTACCTCTTGCTTATATACTATTTATGGACATGTGGACATGTGACCCATAGGTGCGTGTTTGACGGATGTCAATATTCCCTTCCATAATAATATTTGGAAGGTTGGAGATTCTTTGAGATCCCGATTTCGATATCTTCAGGGGAAGACGTTCTCTCTAACCGCTGCTGGTCGGTCGTCGATCCCCTGGCACCCAGGTGAGCAGGGGCACTTTCCTGGTCGGTATTATGGTTCCTTTTGGGTAACCTGAATAAGCTAGCTGATCGGCTTATTCGGTGTGCCGACCCAGAATTGGCGCTGACCGCGCTTTCCCGCCCAGTCCTACACCAATCAGCTATTAAGATAATGGAGAGTTGCCTAACCACCAAACTTATGAGTTGGGTCGGACCGTTCCGAGGTCAGGTCGGGCGTCTTGACACATCTGGTCAGGTCGGGTTGTTGATCTATGTTACAGGGATTGACCTGGACCAGAATTGGGTCTCAGCCTCATGAGTTTGGGCCATATCTCTGGGGCTATATTTAGGGTATTTGTGCATACCTATCAATAGTCCCCTATCCTTGACGGTGTTCAGGCGTAGGCTAAAGACCATTGGGAATATCTGATCTGGCCCTTACTCGGGATCTCATTATCTTGATCTTGCACTTGCGTCTTTGTGTTGATTTTGGATTTTTGGTAGCTCTTCCCTATTTGTAGTCCCCTATTCCTAGGGATGCCCGAACAGAGGTTGGCAAACGCTGGGAATATCTATCTTAGTTGAACTTTACTGGGTTCGCTCTTGCGTCATTCCTAATCTGTGTAGCTAGGTCGATCCTGCCTCCCGAGGTGAGGTGTCCTCTCTCCATTGGGCCATGTCGGCTAGTGAGGGGACGTTTCGGCGAGTTTAACTTACCCGTCCAATTGTCCTTCTCTTCTCCTGAGGTTATTAATGCTAAGCGACGTTCGGAGGTAACTTTGTGCCAACCGTCGAATTGAAATGATGAGGTGCAAGTGTGGTGAATGTATACTCTCGTTCTGGTATCTACAGCGTAACCACCATTTTGAGGCACAAGACAAAAAAATGAAGGGACGCTCCATTGCCGATTACAAACGAGTTTTCTGGTACACTCTAACCTCAGCTCGTTTTTGTCTTTGGTTATTTCATACTATGTGTGGTCGTCTCCCAATCCTTTATGCTTTCGCATCGTTCCCCATTCGTGGTTTCAAGCGATTTTGAAGGCAAACTTCCTTTTTTAGAGGGAAACCCTAGCGGCGAGTCCACATCATCTTCATCTTCGATTTCCTCGGACTTCCTCCTTTCTGTAGTATAGGCACAACCGCTTTTCGTGATTCGGTCAATAGGATCTTCCCCCTTCTTTGGCCATCTAACTATGGAATAGTTTGCTTCACTGGATTCCCTTACGGATGCCCTGGTTCCAAGTTCGTCGAGGAGCCAAAGGGGTGGTTTCACTCCCTATATCCCTCGAACAAGTGTTGGGTCACCTTGTGTGCCTGAGAGCGATGCCCTAAGGTCGTTCTCCGCTTAAAATGAAGTGTCAACAATTGGGGTTCATGATCTAGAGCGCATTTGGATCATGTATCAGATCCCGCCCTCCACTGTCTTTAGAGTCCCCCGTCCCGACGAGTACGCATTCGTGCCGCCCTCGAACGTGGTTAGACTTTATGAGGGCGCGTTCCAGGCCAGATTGAGGCTTCTGGTCCCTCCCTTCGTGAGAGATTTTTTTGGCTTATCTGGGGGTGTCTCCGAGCCAACTGGTTCCCAATGCTTGGAGGATTTTGATAGGGAGTATAGTACTTCTTGAGGTAGTAAGCGATAAGAAGCGGTGGACGTCGGTACTGGCTATGTCAGATTGCAGGCCCGGGAGGGCCAGGTTCTAGTGTTGAAGCTCCCCTCTTCCAATAAGGGTTGGAAATCTTGATTTTTCTTTATTTTTGGCCCCGCCTGGGAGTTTCAGTCGTGGGAGGCTCTCACGGAGCATCCTTCGCGCATCTTGAAAAGGTGGTTCGTTGTTCCTAAGGACGACCAAGTTCAGGGGTTGTCGATAACCCTCGAATAGAAAAACATTGTGGAGGAGGTTTTGGCCTATGAGTACCGGGATTAGGTTACCCTCGTTACTCCTAAAAGCCTGAGCTAGCATCTGTTAGGCCCGGAAGCGGGTTCTGACATTTTGCACATACGTCGCGTTATGGAGGGTACATGGGTTTCTCGGATAGCAGGTGGGTTACTTTTAGCCACGTTGTCCCTTACTTTCGTTCGTTGATTATTGCAGCTTCTTATGCTTATGCTTTGGTTGTCTTGCAGGGAGGTCGGAAGCGGGGGTTGAGGCTGCTCGACCAAGCAAGAGTGCAGATATGATCGAATACCCGGATTACCTTCCCCCCAGAAGTAGGAAGTGTAGGGAAGGGGGCACCTCTGGAGAGCGTACTGTTCGTCAGGTGCTAGCTCAGGGATCGATCCCTCAAGGTAGGGAGTTGGTGGCCGGGCAATCTTCGGCTGCTCAGAAGGAACAAGAAGTATCGCCGATCGGAACGAGGGGCCCCGAGTCAGAGCGGGGTGGTCTAAAGTTTGAGGCATCCGTGGGACCCTCCGTGGTCAGGGGTGGTGCTCATAGCGCTCTTGCTACCCCATTAGTGGTGGATCAGCAAACAGTGTTCGTTGAAGGCACTTCTGGTCACGCCTTCTTCAAGAGGGCTTTAACTGCCGGGGATCGGAAGGCTCTTGTGCAAATGCCTCCTCCCATTATGATGGATCGTTTCTTCTAGGAGATGGCCAAGGTATGTTTCGTCTGGTAACTGTTTCATTGTGCTTATTGTTTCATCTTGCCCCCGTCAGCTCATACGAATATGTCTCCTCTCGTAGGGCGTGGCCTTGGCTTACCAGTGTGTCGTCGGTATATGCGACTTTTACGAGAGCTGGTTGCAAGGGGAGCAGAGGATACAGACCTTGGTTATCGAACTTAAGTTCTATAAAAAAATATCCCCGTTCTCTCGTCGAGACGTGTAGAAAGAGTGCTGAGGTCTGTCGGAAGATGACCCAGGAGAGGAACGTCGTCGTTACTACGCTTAAGAGAAGGGATCTTCTATTGGCATCACTGACGGGTCAGATCGATACGCTAAGGGCTGCGTGGGAGTCTGAAAAGGTGGCACTTGAGAAGGAGAGGGCAAACCTTGAGGTAAAGATAGCTAAGCATATCGAGCAGCATATATCGAGCCGGGAGGTCCGTATACATATCGGCGAGCACTGGGACCACGGGTTTGATGCCTTCAGAGAGTTGGCTCAGCAACGGTGGCCTGACCTGGATTTTGGCGAGATCGAGCCTGAGGAGGTTGCCACTTCTCCAGCGCCTTAGACTATAGGAGAGTAAGGAGTCCCCGGTCAGGAAGTCCCCGGTCCGAAGGTCACTGGCCAAGAGGTTACTCAGTCTCCTTTGGGCCTAGAGGCTGCGATCATGGACCTGACAGTAGCTGAGCCGTTGGTTACCGACCAGGCCAACCTAGAAGGCGAAGCTGCTGGGGATCCTTAAGGCGAAGCTGCTGGGGATCCTGAAGGCGGAGCTGCTGGGGCCACAGGAGATGAAGCCTGATCTTGCCTTCTCGTCAAGTGCTTTCCCTGTTCTTCATACGGACATTCTTAAATTTGCTGTAGAGATTTTCTTCTTTGTATTAGGAGTGATTTAGCCTCCTTTAACTTTCTCTTATACATACTGATACATTTAGCCTCTTGATTCCGAGTGTTTGTCCATTCTTTACCTCTTTTTCTTGCTACGTTATACCGATGGGTTTTAGTATTTGCATGTCTGTTATTATCGGGAGATTTTGATGTTGCCTTGCTCGGCTTGTCCGTATGCATGGGGAACATTGGCTTTTCGCTTTGCCAGTAGACTTGAGGGTTTTTCTTTTATGTCCCGTGGTCTCCTCTGGTTACTGGGGCACGTGACCCAGGAAGAGAGATCTCGTTCTCAACCCTACCCTTAGGCACAACAGGTCTTCTCTAGCTAATGGGGCACGTGACACGGGAAGAGAAATCTCGTTCTCAATCCTATCCTTGGGTACAGTATGTCGTCTTTGGCTACTAGGACACGTGACCCGGGAACAGACATCCCGTTCTCAACCCTGCTCTTGGGCACATTATGTCGTCTTTGGCTATTAGGGCACGTGACCCAGGAAGAGAGATCTCGTTTTCAACTCTTCTCTTAGGCACAATATGTCTTCTCTAGCTACTGGGGCACGTGACCCGAGAAGAGAGATCTCGTTCTCAACCCTGCCCTTGGGCACAGTATGTCGTCTTTGGCTACTGGGGCACGTGACTCGGGAATAGAGATCTCGTTCTCAACCCTGCCCTTAGGCACAATAGGTTTTCCTTGTTAGCTATGGAATTAACTATCTAGGCGGGCACGGCTCATTGGTAGCATACATATAGATTAAAGCTAATTTGGAAGACCAGAAGGAATATTCGTCATATATAAAAGAAAGAAGCTTTTTTCGGAGGAAATGTTTAATCATTACATGCATAAAAAGAAAAAATTTGCAGTGGATATGGCCCGTGGACAGTAGGTTCCCTCTGGCTCGGGGTTGTCATTAACTGGATGATATATTGCTTCCCCCCTTCAAAGACGTGACGTAGCATTCTCGAGCGGATAACTGATCTCCTCTCGAGTAGCTCGTTCCCTCTTCCCCTGGAAACTTGAGCAGGGGGTGATAGGTTGATGCTACGGCCTGAAACCGGTTCAAGACTGTTCGACCCATAATGGCATTATTGGCAGATAGGGTGTCGACCACCAGAAAGGTCAGCATGTGGGTGGCCTTGGTGTGCCCGTCCCCCAAAGTGACTGGCAGCTGGATGGTCCCAAAGGATATACTTTCTCTCCCACGAAACCCACGAGAGGAGTAGTGAAGGGTATAAGCCTGTCGCGCCCTATGCCCATCTGGTCGAATGCATCCGTAAATAGGACATCGGCCGAGCTCCCAATGTCGACCAACACCCTTCCGACCATGGCGTTACTGACCAAGGTGCTGATAACTATCGGGTCATCGTATGGATGTTGTACCAATCGGTCATCCTCCTCAGAGAAGGTTAGCTTATAGGCTCTAGCGGGTGGGACCCGGCCTGGGGAGCTTGGTGATTGGGCTATCCCTGGTCAACCCTTAATCTCGTGGTATGGGTCTTGCAAGCCGATTTGTTCGCTCCTCCTCCAATAATACCCCCTACGATGGTTCTGATCTCGAGATGAGGAGCTCCCCTTCTCTGCTCTCTGTCATTCCGCTCAGGATTATGTTAGTCGGGGTTGCGCGGTTCCGGGCCCTCGGGGTGATCACCATTACGTTTGGGCTGATCTGCGAGAAATCAGTCGAGTTTTCCTTCTCTGATCAACCTTTCCACTTCCTGTTTGAGGTCAAAATAGTTTTCCATGACGTGTCCGTGATCTTGATGAAATTCGTAGTACTTATTCTTGGACCACTTCAGAGGGAGAGTCCTCAGTTTCCCAGGCCATCTGACCGCCGGGTCTCTCCGGATGTGCATTAGCACGTGCCCTAAGGAAGAGTTGATGGGTTTGAAGCGATCGAATCAAGGTTTGTCTCTCCTTCTTGGGGGCTGATAAGCTCTTTTTGTCGGCTCCTAATTAGAGAACTTGCCCATGGGTCTTTGATCGGGTTCCCTTTGTCTTTTATCCGGCTTTAAAACTTCCTGGGTACCCTGGAACGCCTACCATCTAAGGCGTCATCGACGTCCATGTGTTTTCGGGCCCTCAGCATGAGCTCTGTCATGTCGGTCGGTGGCGACTTCGACAGAGAAATAAGAAAATGAGATGATTTCATACCTATAATGAATGCCGCCATCACCACTTTCTCTTCATCACCATTGACTAAGAGAGCTTGTCGTTTGAAGCGGCTGACATAGTCTTGCAGGGACTCCATTTTTTGTTGCTTAACGTGGAGGAGGGTGGCCGCTGGCTTGTGATGCCTCTGCCCCCCGATGAAGTGGCTCACGAACATCTTGTAGAGCTGGTCGAACGATCCTACGGACTCTGGCCTTATTATTGAGAACCACAATCTCGCCGCCCCTTTCAACATAGTGGGAAGGCGCGGCACATAATTACTTCCAGGACGGCGTGGAGGTGCATCAGAGAGCTGTACATGTCTAGGTGATTCATCGGGTCTGATTCACCATCGAACTATTCTATGTGAGGCATTTTGAACTTCGGAGGCATGGGAGCCTCCATTATAGTGGAAGTGAACTATGGGGCCTGGCCTGGTTTCACCCAATTTTTTGTTGTTCCTGGGAGCCTGCCCCTGGCGGTCCACTGTTCGTTGTTCGCTTAGGCTCCGGCCTCTCGTAGCAGCTCATTAGCGGTCGTATGGACCCCTGACAGCACTAGTCCCCCGACCGGGTAATGAGCGAGTACACTGCCTTGGGGTAGAATCCTGGGCTCAGTGTTAACTTTGCTTTTGACTTCTTCTCTCCATTGCCTCTCTCCCCGAAAAGGGATTTCTCGCCTCTCATTCGTCAGTAGGTTCCCTTTCGGCATTGCGTGGGAATTTAGTGGCTCTTTCCGCTGGCTCCGGGTAGTGTGGTTGTTGTTCTCGCTACGAGAAGGGATCCGAGATTCCGCCTGTCCCCGGAAATGTTGG
>JAULLD010442937.1:0-10129 GCA_035668095.1 Sarracenia minor
CAAGTAAAAAATAACGACAATAAATTAAACCAATAATCTAAGTCGTTACGATCCGGTCCAAAAAATCTTTAGGGTTTCAAAAAACCCAACCGAGCCTCTTAAAAGCCCGATGTGCCGCCTTAGCCCCCGGAGCTCTGCCATAGCCCTAGACCACCGCTAGACCACCAGGAAAAAAAAAACCAAAATTAGAAGCCAAAACAGCCCCTACATTAAGCCAAAAAATCTACTTCTTCCCTATCACTGAACCACCTCTTTTAAGGCTCTGTTTGGGTGACTTTTTGTAACCCCCGAACCTCCAAAAAATTATGGTAGGTCAGGGACACAATGATCTTCAACTCCGTAAAAAATCGCATCGAAATCCGATCTCTAGATACCCCGAAAAAATCATCGAAACTTCGTTTTCCAGTAGCACATCCAGTCTGCGCGACCAACTTCGAAAAAATTTTCAGAGCACTTCCCATCATCGTCTTGCAATCCACGACCCACCATTGGAAAGCTAACGGATTGAACTTAATTCCAGCAAAAAAATCGCATCGAAAAAAGTTCCCAAAATCCCCCAAAATGAGGCCCGAAGGTGGAACTCTGAATCTTCGAATGAGCAGAAACCACCGCACCTTTCGCCTTTCTATCTCCGTTTTTGATCCTCGTTCGACGTGGTTCATGTTACAAGATTAATCTAAAAATATGCATGAAAAAAATTATTACATTGTAAAAAACCTATGCCTCACGTAGGAGGCGTACAACCAATCCCGATTTAAAAACCGTCGGGACACTTTTGGTTCTTAACGATAAAAATAAATAAACCATATATGCATACGTAACCGGATCGTAACGACAACATCCTGCAAAACCGAGGTTAGCACATCGGCTTTTCATGAAAAACGCGTGATCGACTCTGATATCATTGTTGGAGTCGGTGTAGCGAAAGTTTAGTAAAGTTTTGATTACATGTTTTTCACGAAAAGCAACATATAATATTGAGATGGATAGAACTATATCTATCGAAACTCTGTAGTAAAGTTTCTAATGTTCCAATTTGTAGGAGAGACTATTGCAGGATCTTCTCATGTATAACCCTCGCACGTCTTGACTTCGGTGTGTGGGCACCAATCCGAGCCGAGTCCTTTAGGCTTATACACACTCGAATCTCTTAATCCGGCGAAGAACGAACCAAGAATCGGGGAGAGAGAGAGAGAAGCTATAGGGGCTGCGGCTCATTAGGTTAGATTAGAGAGAATGATAAATTCTCTAGGTTTTTGTATATCACCTTATCTTAATACCTTTAGAGATATACTTTAATATATCCTTTCCTTAAACCATTAAAATAAAAAATACGAAAAAATTAGGAAACCTAATCCCCTTAGGGCCGACCACATAATGTGGGAGAATAAAAATATTTTATTTTAATTTATATACAACAAGTATATATAAAATAACCATAAGTATATATTGTATTAACGTAAAGATAATTAGGAATATATACTTGCCTAAAATAAATAATTCTCCTGACTCCAATTGCCTCCCACATGGGATTAATTCCTATAAAACCACTTTGTCAATTTTGCCCCTAAATATTTAATTTAAT
Organism: Sarracenia minor; assembly: GCA_035668095.1. Taxonomy (NCBI): domain Eukaryota; kingdom Viridiplantae; phylum Streptophyta; class Magnoliopsida; order Ericales; family Sarraceniaceae; genus Sarracenia; species Sarracenia minor. The sequence continues at coordinate 1,586 of JAULLD010442937.1, forward strand.
ATCTCAAACATCCTAGCCATTAAATCCAACGAGCGAATTAAATTAAATAAACTCGAAGCCTTCCAGAAACCCGTGCATATAAATGGGCTACGTGAGGGATCCCGTGGAAGTACAGGACTCGGGCTCACCATACGAGAAAATCAGATATCCCTAACTCAAGCACCGAGTTAGATCCAATCTCGCACGAGTTAGGACTTATTCCACTAAAGGCCTTGACTGAACTCCCGGCCCTAAACTAGAATTATGTCTCAAGTTTCCGATTATCAAATGCACTATTATCTCCCCACATTTATGATATGCATTACCGATAATAGAATTAGGTTACTAACAACCCGGTTCAAAAATCCTCTTTTCGTCGCAACCGCACCGCTTAACTTATTGACATACCAGATCAAAAGATCCACCGGCCGGGTTTGGCATCGTCGAACTTATAAGAAAAGCACACGAGGGGAACTCCTCAACCTAAGTCGGACGTGGTCTCCGTCAGCTGATTATCAACCATCGAACGAATAACGTCTGCACCCAACCCACTGGTCATATTAATATCGCCATAGAAGTCTCAGCCATTGGTGACTCAAAGTACTGAACATCATCCAAACATGATTCGATCAATCACGTCAGGATTTAGAGCGCGTGCAATACATGATAATGTAGGATGTCGATCAATTCATATAGTCAGTATAGAATTGATCATCCTACTGATCCCGCTCAATACACTCTAAGTGTATTAACACCTCGAGCTCGAACATCAAATTCCAAGACCGAAATTCGATTACTTCGACCTAGCCAAACTTGCTCCGTAGACAAGGGTGCTCCTTTCTTTATCCTTAGCAGTCCCCCTAAAATGAAGGAAAATGTTGTTTCTTGACTAAGCATTAACATATTTTTTTTTCTGAGTTGGCTATGTACATGATTAAGATTTGCTAAGGTAGGAAAAATAATACCATTTAGACTGCGTATTATTCATAGCAAAAGTCAATAGGTGGGTTCACTATATGGAATAGACATTTTCTTCGAAATGCTAAATATGTTATACTGACTATGTAGCTACAAGATTTGATGTTTTATGTCTTTGCACCTTCTACATGAAAAATGGTATAGTATAGTGGCTCTACACTTGTCTATAGAAGGCTATAAGCTTTCTAGTGATGTTAGTTCACACATTTTGTTCAAACTTAGTTTACACATTTTGTTCTGCTGTTAAGCTCCTGTTTTTTTTTTATAGTAGAAGTGGATTTTTGGTTTTTCTTTTCCTTCATAATTGTTTGCGTGTTTCTAATTTTCTTTTCTTATTTTTGGAATACAAATGATTATGCTTGGCAATAATACATGGTAAGATACTGGCCTCTGTGTTGCCAATATTAGAATCCTTAAGAAATAGAGCTACAAAAGCAGCAAGGAAGACTGGACATGGGAGGATAACAAATGTTGTTGTACTATTACCAACCAGGGAATTGGCCACTCAGGTAATACATTAGATCCTGAGTTTGATAGTTGTTGCACCCTTCCAAACTCAACAGTTTAAATTGGAAAAGGCGTTGATATAGTTGTAGTGACACCTGGCCACATTAAGGTAGTCTTTTCAATAATTAGTTAATCCTAGTTTCTTGCCACTTGAAATTTAAAATGCCTTTTCTATAATAATTTTACCACTAATTTTCTTGGATTTTGTAAATACGGTCGTCAATTCCATGTAAATCTTGATGTAGGATCACATGGAGAGGGAAAATATGGATCTGAGCTCATTAAATTTCCATGTTCTTGACGAAGCTGATGAAATGCTGAAGATTTTTGTTGATGATGTTGAACTTATTATGGGTAAGTAAGTCATATGTAAATTGTGTTGATGATTATAGGTTTATGGGTTATTAGCACATTGTCTATCTGAATTATATAGGGAAAGAGGAGGATGTGAGCAAAGTTCAAACACTTCTATTCAGTGCCACTTTACCAAGCTAGGTGAAGCATGTTCGTTTCTTTACAACTACTACCATACTTAATAGATCCTAAGAATTCAATATTCAAAATTGTAAAGCATGTATTGTTCTCCCCTCTAATCTCCCTATTTGTTTAGCCCATTGTCATATTAATCTCCTCCTCTTCCTCTTTCTTATTTTGATCCTCTTTGTCTGATTGAAACCTGTGTTGCCATCTTGCTGCTAGATTTCTGAAACCTGATAAAAAGACTGTCAATCTTGTTGGTAATGAAAAAATGAAGGCTAGTATCAATGTGAGACATATAATTATTTCCTACTCTAGTTCAGCTAGAACCCAGCTTATTCTCGTTATTGTTCGGTTTTATAGCAGGTTGGTTGTTTATGGTGCCCTCAACTATGTACTGATTACGATCTTTAGACATTCCCTATAAAATTGTTGATAAATCCTCTTGATTTACTTTCTATCTGGTGTGGTTGATTTATCGTGGAGGGTGTGCTATTATTTTTATTGAGATGATGGATTCGACATCTGAATTTGCTGGCTTATTGCCCGGAGCACGGGCTTTACATGGTGATATTCAATAAGCTCAGCGAGAGGTATGTCAAGTAGTAATACCCCTAGTGAGTTGCCGGGTTTTGGTGGTTTTGTTGTCTGGTTGTTCTTGGTGTGATGTTCAAGGCTCTTTCAGTGACACAATTTTGATCTTTCAAGCATTGAATTCGTTGGTGGCTGTCATGCCTTGGGTTAATGATGTAGTTGTGACTCTTGGTCAAACAATGAAATTGCCTCTTAAAACATGGAGGATGTTTATGAGAAGATCGAAGATGCACCTTCGTTTTGCTGCAAAGATAAGTCAAATGTTGAAGTAGCTAGATGCCACAAAAGAACTGAAACTAAGTAGTGAGCGATAACAATGTTTGAATTACTTTGTCGTTCCAATGACCAACCATTGAGAGACTGTGTTTGTTTTCATTTCCTGTAACTTATAATTTGGGAACAAGCTTATGTAATTATCTTTTAATTATAATGTTATAAGAAATTTATTAGAACAGATGATCTCCTTTCGTACTGTTAGAAGTTTATTTTGTCCATTTTAATTATCTTGTAAGTTTTATTGTGATTATGGAAATAAAAATATCTTTACATTTCAAATTTTGTGTATTCAAATTTCTATTTTTTTATGAATTATGATTTTTAAGTATATTATTTTATCTTAATGTGGTTGTATTGTGTGTCACCATTTAATTATGCAGGTAATATAAGCATAGAAAAAATATTTTTATATAATAATTTTTTTCAACAATTATATTTTTTTATCTCGATTAAAAATCGAGATTAAAAGTATCCTCTTCTAGAAAGGTCGCAGACCGCGAAAGATTATATAAGTTAAAAATAGTGATTAAAAGTTCTTCTAAAAAGATATCGAGATAGATTATATAAGAACTAGGTTAAAAACAGTGATTAAAAGTTCCTCTTCTAAAAAGATCTTGATTTTTAACAGAGATTAAAGATATTCAATATCGGTTTTAAAGCCCTTTTGTTCTCAATTTTCACTGCGATAAAAAATAACCTATTTTTGATCTATGTTCCAAAGATCAAGGTTTGAAAATTGAGATCATTATTAAAAGATCTCGATTTTTAACCTAGATCTTTCTCAAATTTTATAGTAGTGTAAGGAAGCTACATTTGAATTTGATGAAAATTGTATGCGTGCCTTTGAACAACTCCGAGATGCTCTATCCCTAGCTCCAATAATGTTGTCACCAAACTGGGATATACCATTGGAAATAATGTGTGACGCCTCTGATTATGCTGTAGGTGTAGTGCTTGGACAAAGAGAGAATAAAGTCCCCCTTGCCATTTACTATGCCGTTAAGACCCTCAGCGATGCTCGGCTAAACTATACGAACCCCAAAAAAGAATTACTTGCAGTAGTATTTCCATTAGATAATTTCAGATCATACCTACTAGGATCTAAGGAGATTATCTACACTGACCATGCTGCCCTTAGGCATCTGCTAGCTAAGAAAGACACAAAACCCCGTCTGATTCGCAGGATCCTGCTGCTTCAACAATTTGATCAAGAGATTCATGATAAGAAGGGCACCGAGAATTCTGTGACCGATCACCTCTCCTAACTCTTAGTACAGTCCTCCACTGACCACGTACCTATACGAGATTCGTTCGCCGACGAGCAACTCTTCTCGTTCACTACCGTTCAACCACCGTGGTTCGTAAATATAGTAAATTATCTGGCGGTGGATCGCAACCCACACGATTGGTCCAAACAACACTTGGACCGTTATTTCTCCCAAGTTAAATACTACTTATGGGAGGAGCCAGAGCTTTTCAAATACTGCTTCGACCAAGTTATACGACGATGCATCCTTGAGAACGAGGTAGAAAGCATTCTCCGATTCAGTCACTCATTAGCATTTGGTGGACACTTTAGTGGAATGAAAATCGTAACCAAAATACTTCAAAGTGAATTCTACCAGCCTACACTATTGAAATATGCCCACGCCTATTGTAAAAGATGCTTGCGATGTCAACAGATAGGTATAATAATAACAAAGAACATGATGCCACTGAACCCAATTTTGATTATCGAAATCTTCGATGTTTAGGTCATCGATTTTATGGGACCATTTCCACCATCGTTTGGATGTGAATACATCCTTGTAGCAGTTGATTATGTATCCAAATGGGTCGAAGCAGCAGCCACCAAATCGAACGATCACAAAGTTGTGATTAAATTTTTACAAAGTAACCTATTTTCTTGATTTGGCTTTCCGCGAGCAATTATCAAGGATGGCGGTATGCACTTCATGAATAAATATTTTTCTTCCCTACTCCGACGCTACTCGATTCAGCACAAGGTAGCTACTCCGTACCATACACAAACTACTGGCCAAGTCGAGGCATCAAAATAAGGAAACTAAAAATATTCTGACGAAAACCGTCCGCCCTGATAGAAGAGATTGGTCTGAAAGGCTGGATGATGCCCTTTGGGCATATTGCACTGCGTACAAAACTCCAACTGGAATGTCCCCATATCGCTTAGTCTTTGGAAAGTCATGCCATCAGGCCGTAGAGCTAGAACATCGAGCCTATTGGGTTGTCAAAACATTAAACTTCTACATACCAAATGATGGCAACCATCGTTGATTACAACTCGGTGAGCTTGAGGAACTATGCAACGAGGCATATAAAAACTCCCAAATCTACAAAGCGCGAATGAAAACCTTTCATGACAAACATATTCATAGGAAGACCTTTTCGCCTAACCAAAATGATTGGTTGTTCAACGCCAAGTTACGACTATTCCTTGGCAAACTCCAATCTAGGTGGGAAGGCCCATATGTGGTGACCCGTGTCTACCCACATGGTGCCTTCCAGCTGCTCAATCCTAAAACCAATAACTTCTTACAAGTTAATGGGCAAAGGCTAAAACCCTATATCGAAGGCATCTCAGTAGACCCCGTGGCTGAATCCATCAATCTTTCTGATTCAACCCCGCCAGTCGAGTAATCGATTGGCCAAGTCTAGCCGAAGACATTAAACTTAGCCCTACCAGGGAGGGAACCCAGGGGTATCTCCATAATAAAGGAAACTCCACCAATGAGGACATTGCTGTGTCCAAGTTGGGAGGAGTGAAGCAAGTCAAAAACACCCGAAACTTCAAAAAATTTTAAATTTTTTCGGTCCAAAGACGTTAAACTACTCTCTTAAGATAAGTTGTCCTCTTCACATGCTGAGGTAAAATGGATCGTGTGCCCAGTTCTGGTCAGCAAGAACCGTGTGAAGGTAAGAGTCTCTATGCCTTGAAATGTAAGTAAAGAGACAAGGATTTTGTAGATGTTGCCTCAAAGAAAGTTGATGTGGTGATAATTTTCACCACTATAAGTCAGGTCGATAAGGACACCCTAATCGGGACTCTGGAAAGACACATCTATATCACTGTTATATTTATCAAGATGGAAGTTATACTTTCATAAGGCCCGATACGTTATCCGACCTATGAGGAGCCGTCCGACCCATCTGGACTCGCAATCGATATGCCTGACCCCTAGTCTACTTACAGCCCGAGCCCAATATTGCTAGTTGGACTTCTTTGGTTATATGAGCCGACCGCCAACCTATCTGGCTCATTCAGACTGTTCGCCCCGGGCTATATGTCCAGTGCCAGAGCTATACGCCAAATACTCGGGCTGTACCCACCATATGAACCGAGCAAAGACTCAGTTGTCTCTCTAAGCAAAAGAGTCATTATTTCCCGAGACAACCGAGTAAGCAGTACAATGGATCGCCTTTCATTACTATCAGGAAAATTCTCAGATCGGCAAGTGACAGCCTGGCAGCTACTTATCTTCCACAGCAAGTCACGCAGTAACTGGTAATGATAACGGGGAACATTGATCCGACCGATCCTCAATCACAAGACAGCACGTGTAAAGGTTCTGCAGAAGACAATAAATGGAAATTAATGTTTTCCCCTGCCAGCATCAGTGGTCACGTGAGGAGTCCTTATTCAGACATTTGATCAAAGGGACCCCGACTCATCTCAAGAAGACCTTCATCTGAAGGGCCACGTATCAGCCGACCCGACCACGTGTCGATCAATCCGACCAAGTATATAAGATCCAAGTAGCCTTTGAATCAGGTATGATTATTATCTAACACAATTTCAATATATTAGTATCAAGCATTTACACTGTTCATTTTCTCTCCTCCTTCTCTCTAGATTTCAACACTTTACAGTCTACGTTTTCTCCTCATACCAGTAATAATTTAAGCATCGGAGAGGGTACGCCGAGACGCCGGCACCCTGTCCTAACTTGTTTGCTATCCCTTTTCAGACCCGAAGAACTCCGTAAAAACCCATCGATCACCAGTTCGGAACCCGACGGAATCTTGACGCTATCAAAGTTTTTGATTTTACGAAAATATGACAAGATTTGGAGATGGCAGCCGTGGAAGAAGAGAGAGAGAGAATGTATGGAACCAGACAGAATGGCAATTTGATCTAAATGGTTTTTAATAAGATGGTATTTATTATTAAAACAATAAAAGGGCTGAATCCTAAAAAGCTATTTAACTAAGGGCTGAATCCTAATTACCCCAACAAATAAATAACGAAAATTTTAATTTATTAACTTATTTTAGCTTATTTTTATATATTTTTTTATATTTTTATGATCGGATTCCTTAATTATGTATAACTCATCGAGTTTGATATCAATTTAAAAATCCAAGTTAATCCAATATTGGTAACTAATTGATAGAATAACAATTGTTTAGTAATTTTTTTCTCAAAATTAATTTAATTTGGATTAACCTCAATTTTTCTCAAAATAACAGTTACCGATACTGGATTAACCTAAATTGTTAAATTGATATCAAACTCGATAAGTTATACATAATTAACTAATCCGATCAAAAAAAATATGATTTGAAATTAAAAAAAATTACAATAACATTGGTGCTATTAAAGCTAAATGGTAGAGAAACCGTTTCCTAAAATTTCAAGCTTAAAGTTCAAAAAAAAGGTCATGTCCACTTTGTTGGTTTTGATATTGCTGAAATTAATAATTTACAGATTATATTTGTACCAAAAGTTGTTATTTTTTTAAAAAAAATGATAATTTGTAGCTGGAATTAATTATTTACAGAAGAAAGCAATTAGTGGTGTTTGGCATTACCAAATCTTTTACTACTTTTCTAATTATTGATCTTTAGCTTTGTATCTTTTAATAAAAAATAGTTTTATATATTTTTAGAAATATTCACTATACATATATTCATTTTGAATTTCAAATAAATCTGTAACTAATTTTATTTTTGCGATTTGTAGCTGCAAGTTTATTTTTCTTTGTAAAACAAATGTAGTTTTCCTATTTTTAAAACAAATTAGATAGGATAAACAAATATAGTTTTCTTTATTCTTAAAACAAAAATAAATTGAAAAGGTTCATCCAATATCCCAGCTTAGATGATAATGTTATATGTGTTATTATATATCTATTCTCTACGCTAACCTTCCAGCCATAGGTAGATGAAACTTCATTAACTCTTGTTGTCAGGAGGTTAGAGGCATAAGGATTCATCAAACACCAAACCACAGAATGATGCAATAGGTCAATTTAACTAGAAAGTTGAACTACTTATAACGACACATCAAGTAATAGAACCAACAAATGTTGAGGAAAATCGCATATAGAGATACAAAAGAAAAGGAAACTAAATAATGAAAGCAACCGTATAAAATTCACTTTCTTATAGGTTTATGAAACTTTATAATCATACATACAATCAATAATAATTAATACAAATGTGTAATTTAATAGAAATGAGCAAAAGATACCTTCCATTCCTCGGTCTCCCACACATTATCAATCATGAATACCTAATCTAGTTTACATGAAGATAATGGATGGTTTTTGGGATTTGGCACACGTTTCTCCTTAAGAATAAGGTAGTGCTAGTGTAGCTTGCACTTCCATTATAAATATAAGTTTTAGCACTTTTTATAGGTGGACGTGCCAATTTTTTAGTTATGATTTGTACTTTAAGGGTCCAAGGAAGCATGGAAGAAATTTTTAAGGT
>JAULLD010443045.1:0-10126 GCA_035668095.1 Sarracenia minor
CAGACCGCACGATCAAAGTCAATCAGCCAGAATGCCGACCGTTCGCTTCAACTAACCAAAACCAGCGAGATTCTCCCCAAAAGGCAAAAGCTCGGCTCATGGCCCGATCTTAGAAGCGTCACTCCCACGTGCCCGAGTGGACCCCCCACGGGCCGTTACAAAAAGAATATCCCCTCTGTTAGGAGATTGAGGCCAATCCCGAACTTTTCTGAAACAGTTATGGCAGGACTATCTCCGTAACTAATTGCGTGGTCCCGGAGAACACATGGCAATCTTCTCCAAAAAAATCCATATAAACTCCCGATAACTAATCACAAGGTATGCAATCATAAACCCTAATCGCCGTAATACTTTCTTCTCCAATTCTCCTTCCCCATATCGACAATATTCTGACTTGACCGTCGGAGAGGGCACGCCAGAGACCCCTTCGGCCCCTGTCTAACGGTTTGTTCGTGATCCTCTACTCTTCTGGAACTTGGAGCGGACCACACCGGAAATTGACGCTATCAATTTCTTTCTCATTTTTGGCCCTTCAATTTGGTCGCAACCCATCAAATTTTAAGGTAATTGTGTGATTATTATGGATTTAAGTTTATATATAAACAATAATATATAAATATATATTAAACATATTAATAATTATGTTTTTTATTGATCTACCAATCCTAATTTACCAATTCCTTTAAATTGGACCTATTTGATTTTTTTTTGAATTGTTCGAGTGATTTGTCTTTTTTTTTTCTTATATTTGTTTTCTTTTTTAATAAATGTATTAAAAAAAAATTAAGAATTAGCCATTTTCTAAACCTCATAAGAGAATTAATTCCATTAATTTTATTTTAATAGATTTAAACCTACTAATTAATTTATCAATTAAATAGAATGAAATTTTTTTAGATTTTTAAAATGATAAATTTATCAGCTAATTGAATGGGATTAAAACTCCTAAATTTTATTTAACGTGACTAAAACTAAAACATCAACTGATATTTAGACGTATCACTCATTTTTTAATAAATATATTTTAAAAAAAATAAGAATTGGCCTTTTTTAGACTTCATAAGAGGATTAATCCCACTAATTTTGTTTTAATCGACTTAGCCATAATGATAAATTTATTAATTAAATGGAATGAAATATTTCTCAAGATCTCGAAACTGATAAATTTAGCAATTAATGGAATGAGACTAATACATTTAAAATTTTATACGAGACTAAACAAAAATATTAACTCATATTTGAACTTATCCCTAAATATTTAATATATTATGCTCTTTATTAATAATACTAAACATAAAAGTAAATACTGAACATAAATAAGAGCCGCTAGGTCGCTTAAACTCATATTTGGAAACCAAAGTAGGCTCGGATTTGAATTAAGCCTTCCTATCAGCTGTTAAGATATATAAGGGCAATTTAGAAATACTATATAAATAATAAGGGCAGTTATGTCTTTTAGCTTCAAGGGTCTTTTTGTAATTTTGCCTTTTCTGAACATTGAGCTGTATTGCGTATATCGTGTTAGCCGACTGTTCGGTTGAAGTAATGAAATCATTTGGTTCATACTCTCTCTCTCTCTAGAATTGTTCTCTTCTGATTCAGTCTGTGTTTGTATACAAAACTGGGAGTTTATCATGGAACTGTGAATCTATCATCAGTCTCCTCCATCCCGCTTCTTTCTCTCTATTTATTGTCTTCACTGCGTCACTGAAACGATTAGAAACTGTGAGAGATAGAGAGATGAATCAAGATTCTTAGGGAGAGAGAGAGACTCGATGTCGGCCATTGTTGAGCACACCAAATCAGTTCTTGATCTTGGCGAATAAAAATGGCGAGGGTTGGAATCTTCCCCGTCGTCGATAACCGACGATTGCTGTGGTCGAAGTCGAAGCCAGTTGTGTATCCAGTTACGAGGGAAATCCAAGAAACCAATAGAACCTAAGTAACAAAATAGCGCCGCGAATGGCTTTATCCCCAATTCTTTCAGGTTCATTTCGCCAAACCCTAGCACCTTCCTTTCTGAGTTCCAAAACGAAATTCGGAAAATTAGTGTTCTGAAATGGCAAAATCAAATTCGCCGAACATCAGAATCTCGACGATGCTTTGCCTCTTCTCCATCTCTCCATCTCTGAGTTGATTACCCTCTTCACTTTTTTTCTTCACCTGAGTTGGATGTACGCCGTCAACTCCCTCTCTTCCCCTCTCCACTGAAAAATGATTCCCTCTCATTCCCTCTCTTCACGCATCGGTAGGTCTTGAATATGGTGGTTTCTGACGGTTTCGCACCCGCAGCGTTGCAGCGCCACCGCAGTCCACGGCCGCGGCATCTCTCATTTCCACCGGGTAAACTAACTCTCTCTCTCTCTTTCTCTTCTTCCATCTTTAACCTCTGTCGTTGTTTATTGGAATCGATTGGATTAAGCGTATATTCCCCCATCTTTTTGTTGATCTCTGAAATTTCTTTGCGGATCTTCACCCCTACTTCTTTATTAACAAACGCCTATTATTTTAGGGGCTATTCCCAATTCCAATTTCCTATCTCATTTTTGAACCCTAATTCCCAATCTCATTCTTGCCTTGCTCTCCTACCTATTCCCAATCTCATTCAACCCTAATTCTCAATCTCATTCTTTAACCTTAATTCCCATTCTCATGCTTAAAAATTGATGGTCTTCACCGAAATGCAGGCTCGTCTCATCTATATTTCCAAGAAGGTAAGAAGTTTAACTTAAGCTTTATCTTTCGGATTTCAAGAATTCTGTTTCTTTTCCTTTATTTGTAGAAGGAAAACATGTTGAACTTCGTACTTTCACCAGTTACTCATTTTGGCATTCTTGTATAGGATTAACAGGGTAACCCGTCTCACTTCTGTGATGCAAGGTGGCATTGATCCTTTTCGGCTCTTTAACTGAAACAATCAGCAATTCTTTTCAACCACATTTTGCAAACATACAATCTCTTTGGTCAAAGTGCCTACAAGATGAGACTAGCAACCGTGTTAGAGTTGCGGCACTCAAGTAAATCTTGATTAATTTCTTCTTGTTTTTCCGCCCAAGTTTTTTGTCGATTTTCTGGCAAAGAGATCGGGAATGATGCTTAACTAGTACTTTGTGGCACATTGTATCTTATTCCTGTTGCCAGGGCAGTTGGGTCTTTCCTTGAGTTCACTCATGATGGGGTTTAAGTGGTGAGCAAATTTCATTCCTTGAGGCATTTTAATGACGTATGTCTTCATTTTGTTGATACCGTGGGATATGGCCTTGGAAATAGTTTGTCTATGCATACTCAGAGTCTAACAAAAATCTTTTTGTAAATCAATTATTTCTCTCTATATAAAAGACAAGATATTAAATCTTTATGAATCATCGAATCTATTGGATGAAGATTAAAAAAAACCTTTTTGTAATTCATGGACCCTTATTTCTCCAAATGCATTTATAATCTTATATATCTCCGATTCCATCTTTCAACCTTATCCATAAAAAGTTTTTACTTGCGATATTGACTATGAAAAATTTGTCAAATGTAAGTGATCAAAACAGATCCTAAGTTTTATTCATTGAGAAAATGATTTTTTTTTTGGGGTGTAAGATATATGAAATTTGAGGACTGAATCCGAAAATTGAAAGTGAGAAATGACAATTTTTGTTGAGTTGTATCCTCGAATAGGGGCTAGAACCATTCAGTTACAGTAGAGCATACACTACTCGAAAGACCCAAGTTAAATAAACTAATACCCTAAACTGAAACAATGGACCTTCTCTCTGAACATGTGCTGAAGAGATCAAGACCTTTATCAGATGAGGCACTATATGTGTTAACTTTTGGATTGTTAGATGAGGCACTATATGTGTTAACTTTTGGAATATGTCGAACTATTGAGGTTATTTAGTCACTTTGGAAATTATCAATGTCTAACTTCCAGTTTTTAATTTCTCATGCCAAGATTGTTCGATATTTAGGGTTTTGAAATTTTTGATCTTGTTTTGATCTAGGTCTATCCAAAATGGTGTTTCATACAATAAGTTGTATGTTTTTCTGTTGGAATTTGTTGTTGCTGTTGGATATATGAGTTCTTTTAGTTTTTGTTGTAGCCAACCTTGCTTGCACGTGGAATTATGTAGGTCAACAACCGTCCAGATAATATTTTTCCTGTCCTGTATCTAGGACAGAATCCCGCTTATACCTTATATTCTTCTGATGACTTGCCTAAGGCCATTGTTGCGCATTTGAATCAGGGTTCTGCTGTCAAGAGCATGAATTTCCATCTAGTGCAACATCCATTTACTGAAACTCTCTTTCATGGTTAACTTACAAAGAAATTGTTTAATGTGGTGAATATAATTTAATTGTTTTTATTCCCTTTTCATTCCAGTTGGAAGGAACATTGGTGATACTGCAATCTGGGAGGTTGGCAGCATGGAGAGGCTTGCTTTTAGAAATTTCAAGGTTTGGGACCATAGAACACGTTCAATGACTCTGCAGGTATGTATCTATGTCTAAAACTTTTACATCTACTCCTCACATTTTCTCATTGCCAACCATTAAGCAATCTCTGCCTTTCTCTTCCTTTATGGGCATATTTGGCCAATGAGTATACTACATCACTGAACGAGGTGATGTGGAATCTTGATGGCATCCTCCTTTTTGGTATTATAAAATTTGTCTATTTTTGTATTTGTTGGAATGCTTATTTCTCTGGATGCTGTGTAAAGTGCATGTGCATTCAACCTTAATGGAGTAGTTTTTGCATGAAAATAACATTTGGTAGGTGGAGGTCATAAATTCTGTAGCGAATTTAATGATAGACAGTTGATTTATTTTTTTAATTTTTGAATTGTTGTCGGAAGGTAGGTATTAATCTTTAAATTTATTCTCTAAGGATGCTATAAAAAAGGAATCAAGAGAAAACAAAATAAAATATTAGGCTTTCAGCATGATAGCTTTTGATAGAGTGCCTATGTTTTAGTTTATTTGTTTAAGTTTTCTAATGAAGTATAGCATCACTTTTAAAAAAAATATCAAATTTGTTTAGATATATTTTGACTAATTGTTCCAGTAATATTTTTATACTTCATAGTGGAATGCATAAGTGAGAAGTTAAGATTCAAGAATTTAAGCTTTAGATGTCGGTAGTTTTAATATGGTCAAAACCGGGTAGTTTTAATCTGGTTAAAACCATTACATGAAAATACACATCAATTATGCCACTCTTGGAATAACTCCTTGTATTGTGAACGTTGAGGTTGTTAATTCCTCAATTCTACTTAAGACATTGTATAATATATTTTAAAATTCTATTCCTTCTAAGCATAATTTATTTATTATCTTTTTATTTGAAGATTTTGTAGAGAAACTCTTCTGTAATCATCGTATCAAGTTTATGGCATCTAAGGTAATGCTCATTTATTGATTTAACATCAACTTTTATGTAAATAATAAGTTTCTTCCAAGTCCTGATTCATATAATATATTTTAAGGATGAAAAAAATTGGAAGAAAAATATTGCTGGGGAAGCATTCCAAGAGTAGCAATCGAAGATCATCAGATCATACAAATTGTTGAACAAACTCAATAATGGAATTCAATATTAGTCGCTTGCATCATAATAAGTTATCTAATGCATTAGTCATGGCACTTCTCTTAATAGCAAAATTCGTGTCAATTCATTCATAATATGTTACAGCAAATTCATTTCCATTTATCTCAAAACCTAAAGTAAAGAAATAGGTGATTTCATAAAACCTATTCCAGACTAAAGCTACATTTAACAGAGTAATATTTGATATTTTCTATTGCTCTTGTAAACATTTGGTGTTTTGTTCTTGTTTTGTGAATAAAGTGTGCTTGATTATGTTCAGCCTATAAGTCAATTATTATATTATGTTGTGTGCATATTGAAGAATCTATGTATATACATATTTGTTCTATATAACTACTAATATATTATAACACCTTTTAAATTCATCAACACTGTATTTCGTGTACCAGCATCACGTTTCACAAACCTTATAGCTGGTTTAGCTTGAATTAGCCGGTCTACTCTCCCATTTCCTTTGACAAACATGTTTGAAGAAGCGTCATGAAACCCCAATCTAGCTCTGTCTATTGTTACCTTCTAACATCCAAGCATCTCATCATTTTGAGCCTGCATTTAATTTATTGAAAGTAGCTTGAGTAAAAATCAAATTAGTTTCAATGTTAGCAAATTTTGACTCAATATCTTTCTTAGATTCAACACAAGCACGCAGTTCTTTTTCCAAGGCATCTATCGTAATATATTATAACACCTTTTAAATTTACCATCACTGTATTTCCCTTACCAGCATCATGTTTCACAAACCTTGTTGTTGGTTTAGCCTGAATTAGTTGGTCTACTTTCTCTTTTCCTTTGACAGACATGCTTGAAGAAGCGCCATGAAACCCTAAGCCAACTCTGGTTGTTGATACCTTTTGACATCCAAGCATCTCATCCAATGCCTTTTGAGCCTGGATTTAATTTCTTGAAAGTAGTTTGAGCAGAAATCAAATCAGTTTTAATGTTAGCAAATTTTGACTCAAGATCTTTCTTAGACTCAACACAAGCATGTAGTTTTTTTCTTTCTAATGCATATATCTTAATTTGTATGGTCTGATTCAAATCAAGGAACTCTTCCTATCTTTTTCACATTTGGAGGGTTTGTCACACAAAATCTCCCTATCAGACTTCAACTTAACCACGAAAGCTTAAGCTTCAGATATCTATCTTAATATTTCTTTATTTTATTCTTTAGTATTTTATCTTGGACTTTTTGAAAATTCAATTATACTGTGCAGAGCTAAAAATAAATGGTAGCTGTGCAGAAAAGGCTAGAAGCTGCGAGCTTATTTCGACCGATCGATCGGTTAGCAGAACATATCGATCGGTTTATTAAGTGTCTCGGCTTCTCTGTTAAAGATTAGATATGCGACTAAGGTTTTAAAAGGGTGATCCATCTCAAACCATGAAACCACACGGTAGCATTTAATGGGGAAAAGTTCTTTTTTGTTTAGATAACTTTTAGGGTTTCTTGGGAAAGGCATATAAATAGAATAACTTGCAGCCAAGGTTTTGGGCATCGTAAGATCCATATAACTATTTAGGGATTGGTGTTGTAGTTGTATTTGAGAAAATTAAACTGGAATTCTGATCATAAAAAAGGAGCCTACGGTACACATGGATCAAGAATAGATATTCTTTAACTCTTTGAAGCGATTAAGACACTAAGTTTGTTTAGTGACTCGGATTTTAATTTGCTTGGCCAAGAAGACGCTTTTCGGGAGTTATCTAGATAGTCATCAAACAGTGAACCTTTCTCAATATTTTTTGTTTGTGATATCTTGGGTGGATATTTAAGAGTCAAAGTTTGGTGGAGGCCTCTGTCAGCAACAAGCTCGGTAGTGGGTTCTAGCGGCAATCTGGCATGGAGTTGATGCACGTGGACTCGGCACGAAGACGCTTATTACCATTTGTATATGGGTACATCGTTGGGGTTTGTAAAGCTTTCTTGTAACCAACATTTATTCATAGTGATTGATTTCTAGACCCGGCGTGGTCTCGTGGTTTGTAACCGGTTTGGGGGTTTTCCACCTAAATATCGTCTTCTTGTGTGATTGTTTATTTTGTTGCTTGTGGTTAGCTAAATTAATTGCGTCGATTAATAAATCGACTTGATTAATTTGTTGCGATTATTTTTAAGTTAAACCAATTAGTGCAAATCAATCGAGGTAATTGAGACCAGTAATTTTTTCGCTCTTTCTCCAAGATCTTAAAAACTTAAAGGTGACTTTCACCTTATGCTTATTGAGCTTCAAACATTCTTTGACAAGTTTATCATAGACCTCATGAATCGACTAAATGTCGTCATCACTATTGGCCTCACCTTCGTCACTCGTCTCACTTAGGGAATGAGGACCTAAGGGTTTTACTATGGTGCTACTCTCACTTTGAGTTTCGGTATCCATGGAGTGAATGGAAAGGTCAGACGAGTCAATGGTGGCAACACGTATTGCAAAGTTAGACTTCTCGCCCTTGTCATCACTACCACCCTCATCATTATCTTTGACCTCATTATCGTCATCTCATGTGATAGTGAAACTCCTCTTCTCCTTTTTGCGGGTGTTAGCACATTTGGTTTGAATGTGACCAATCCCATGGTATTCATGACAATGGACCCCTTTAGGTTTCTTAGTGGATGAGGAGTTGCCCCGTTTGTCACTTTTATTGAAAATGAATTTCTTGCTGGGGAAGAGTGGTTGAGGATTGATTGGAGGAGTTTCCTTTCTTGAACCTAACAAGCTTCCTAAACTTTTTGGCAAGTATCGCCAACTCTTCCTCTTCCTCGTCAAAGTCTACTTTGTTATCATCGTGGTCGATAGTCTTCATGACTTGACTTAAGACTGTTCCCTTGTTAGAGCTCGAAGAGGGTTTCTTGGAGGATAAGTGATTAATCTCGTAGGTTTGAAGTTTTCCTACCAACCCTTCCACTTTTATTGAGTCAATATCATGACTCTCCTCAATCGCCATCACTTTGGGTCTAAACTTCTCAGGGAGTGATATAATAAATATTTTTCTAACAACTTTGGAGGACGAGAGAGGTTAACCTAGACCCGAAAAAGGAGTTGGCTATCTCGTTTAGTTTGGCATAAAAGTTGTCAAAGGACTCACTATCAGTCATTCTAATCTTATAGTTAGCATTTGAAGCTTGGAAGTCTTAACGGTCTGGGTTCCCTCATGTGTCACTTGAAGGATGTCCCATGCCTCCTTTGCGGTTTTAGTGTGAAATCCTGGTGAACTCACTAGGGGCTAGGGCATTGTGGATTGCACTTATGGCATTGTAGTTGAACTCTGAGACGTGTTGTCAATGGGAGTCCACTCGAACTCGTTTTTTAGCCTTGTTTCATTGGTAGTGGCATCTTCTATAGTGAATGGCTCGTAACCGTGGATGACGAACCTCCGTATTGTAATTTCGATGGAGTCAAGGAAGGCTCTCACCCTAGCATTTTAATAAGGAAAGTTGTTGTCAAAGCGCGATGGTCTCGTGATGGATGAGTCCTCACGTTATAGGTCTGTTATATTACTTCACCATACAAAAGTATTACAAGTGGAAATTTCATACATTACAAAACAAAAGTCAAAAGAGTACATGCCTCGCAACTCAATACGTACAGAACAACTAATTCTTAAGCACTCTTTTTTATGTCAGTTGCAGAAGTAGTTTATTGACATTGAATTTTGAAATTACTATGTTATATTTACTTTTTTGCTCTTAAAGATAAGTAAAATATTGTGCATGAGCTTTAAAGGTCCTTGGCATAGGGAGATTAAATATGATAACTTTCTCACATGTGTCAAAATAGAAGCCACATAATTGCTAATTTATTTATATTTAAGTTTACATTCCCTTGCTTTTTGTCTCTTTTTTGGTTCATATGTTCACATGGAAATTAGGTAATTAGCTTTTCTCGCAGGTCTTGGTCAAAATGGAAATCAAGTAATTGCTAATTCCCTTACAATTAATCGTACATTCTCTTGCTTTTTGTCTCGTCTTGGTTGATATCATTAAATTTGCCAATTCCCTTACCCTTAATATCACAACACCCCAGGCCCCATCGGCTTCAAACTCTTGTTTGTGAGTTCTCATATTTTTGTTATTGTAATTGCAGGGAGTTACATTATTTACTGAGGACTTGGAGGAAAATCCTGGATTTTACAACCAAACGCCAAATACGTCACTCTTCTGGTGGAATTTCATCTTGATATGGGTCTTTTTTTGTTCTTTTAGTACTTTAAATTTCTTCACTTGTGTTACTTATTTAACTTTGTTTTGGAGGTTATTAGTTTGATCTTCCAATTTAAAAATACTTTAGGACTTTATGTGCCATGTTCTTATTATTAGAAGGAACTAAAAAGGAAATATGGCATAGTGTGGACATTAAAAATATTTTTTTAAAAAGTATATACGTTTTTATTTTACAAAATATTCTTCTTCAGTTCTTATAATTGTCCATATTCATGCTTAACTCTCATTTACTATTAAGGTTTTGCTATTATTATTTATATTTTTGATGTCGTTACTATGTTATATATTACTTTTTAGCTTTTTCA
>JAULLD010443154.1:0-10111 GCA_035668095.1 Sarracenia minor
TCTTTAATCTTCATTTAAAGATCTATCTCATTTGAAGCTA
This sequence comes from Sarracenia minor, assembly GCA_035668095.1. Taxonomy (NCBI): domain Eukaryota; kingdom Viridiplantae; phylum Streptophyta; class Magnoliopsida; order Ericales; family Sarraceniaceae; genus Sarracenia; species Sarracenia minor. The sequence goes on from JAULLD010443154.1 coordinate 41, forward strand.
AAATCTAAGAGATATGATCGTTTGAAGTTAAAGTCTTATGCAGAAAGAAAGATCAATCTTTGCTGTGAAAAGATCGACCTTTAAACTCTGCTCTATGTCTATGATCGATCTTTGGTATGCAATGACCAATCATCTCTTCAAAAGATCGATCGTATCGTGATTTAGATCGATCGTATCAAGAAAAAAGATCAATCCTCTTTAGAAAAGATCGATCATTTTGTGAAAAAGATCAATCATATTAAAAGAAATATCAATCATGTCCTGTTTAAGATCGATCGTTTCAATCGAATGATTGATCGTCTAAAGGAAAGATCGAGCATCCTCTTTGTATCGCTTATACGAGTAAAGGAAGGATCGATCCCTTCATATAAAAGATCGATCCATTCCGTTAAAAGATCGATACATGCAGTTAAAAGATCGAACTATCTTTACCGAGGTTCTTCTCTTTCCTCGTGTGTTCAAAATGATCGATCCCTCTATCCGAAAGATCGATCTATTACTTCTAGCCATTGATAAAAGATCGACCGTAGCAATGCACGATCGATTTATGCATGTATGCTAACTTTAAAAGATCGATCCCCATATAAAAAGATCGATGTTTTGTGTAATATCGTGGACAAATCGAATTAATTTATTTTGTTAAAAAGCACATAATTTTTTTTTTAAATTTTAAAAGCTTTCTTAAAAAAGGTTATTAGTTTTATTGGGTGGCTTTTCAACGGTAATTCGAGGTTCCACGATATTACCGGCGGCTTGGAAACCTTCGATATATTATCCCAAGGTGTTCGGTGTAAGTTGGAGACGTCCGAGCCGGAAACGGGACTCAATTCTTCAATTTCGGATTTTCTAATTTTGCCTGATTCAGGGGAGACCGCTCGAGCGGTCATGACCTCGCTCGAGCGGTTGTGTCGGGACAGTAACTTAAAATTTTGCCCGAGGCTTCTTTCTTTCATTTGCAATTACTCTCTCTCTCTCTAAACGCGACTAGGGCTTCAAAGTGGGCGATTTTGGGGGTTCTTGGAGGAGATTTTGGAGCTTCTAAGACCATGTTTGGTAAGATCCTTCAACCTAAACCCTATGATTCTTGTTTATTCTTCTCCCCTCTCATGGATCTCGTGCTTTTCCTCCATGTTTAGGAACTAGGGTTTCGGGTGGAGCTCCAATGTTAAAGATTGGCTCGGTTTCTTGGCTCTTTGAGGTAGGATCCCTACTAATCTTTGAAGATTGGACCTTGTATATGTTGTAGCTTTCAATGGAGTATGAATTTTACATTTTATGTAAATTTTTCTTATGTATCAAGGTCCCCTATCCCTTGGACCCGAAAAATATGTTTGATTTACATATTTCAATGCTTGTTAATTGTTTTTCCTTGGCTCCTTGTGGCTTATGTGTTGTAGAGGGGCCTAGGTAGTTTGGGTTGGGGATAGTTTTGGGACTTTGTAAGGTTAAGCTTGTAACCTAGATTACCTTTTTATACGTTGTACATTTAATGTATGGCAAGTGGTTCATGGTACCTGAGTTTCTTAAAGTTGTATTATTGAGGATGTTTTCAAAGTTAGCTTCTGATTCGACTAAGCTTTACTCGCGATGTTCAATAATAGACATAAATGTTTTGGCGGTTAAATTCTCCTTAAGCGTGTGTTGCTAGGAGTCTTATTGAAGCTATGATATTTATGATCTTGGTTCATGGAATATTAGGCTCTTTTTACATTGATGCAAGGGACATTGTTGAGGTTAAGGCACCTATGAATTTCATTAGATTCCTCTCTTGTATGAGGTTTTAGTTAAGCGATGTTTCTTATTGAGGATGGATTCACTCTTCTTAAGTTCTAGATTCTTATAGGGATTATGGCATCTAAAGCTTTGATTTATGAGGTGTGAGACTTGTCTCGTGTTTACCTTAATGGCGGAAAATCTTGAGTTCAAGTACTCTTGGTATAAGTGGGACCTTATGTATAGGGACTTGATGTGATAACATGTAATGTGTTATTTTGGGTATTCATGCTACCGTTATGAACGTTATAGGGTGTGGTCCTAGCTTATCCGTGAGCTTGGTTAAATGCTACTTTTGAAGTTTGATTAAGAGTTAAGAATTTTGGTGGTTCAAGTTCACCTAGTTATGTTACTAAGACCCTCATTGGAGTTGTAGTACTTATAACTCTTATGGCATGATTTTGTATGATATTGGAGGCTCTCCCTAGCTTAGCCCTAGTCTTGGCTACGTTTTATACTGGTAGTTAATTAAAGAATATTGGATTGGGTGGCTAAAGCCACTATTTGAATATTTGATGATGAGTATTTGAGGCTTGTGCATGAAAATCTTAACGGCATCGCATGGTATGCATATGGGAATTCCTTTGTGTAGATTTAAAGAATGAGAGTGTTCTCTAAGATCTTGTGAGGATATTGAGGCTTACTTATATAGGTCGGATAATATTTAAAGGTTTGGTTATAGTTTTATATGGAAGATTGATCATGGGATATGAATTATAATGGTTATATTCACTCACCTTCCGTTACAAGAAATTTTCTTGAGGTTATAGCATCTATGATTCTGTTTAGTGTGGCAACCATTACGCTTTGAGATTTAAAGTTTAATATCTCTTTCATGGTGTGGGACACAGTTCCTAGTTAGCAAGGTTTAAGACCAAAGGCTTACAGTTTGTGACTCTACCGTATTGTTGAGGCGTGTGATGATAGATATGTTGTAGTTTATGATCATAATGTGAAGTTTGGGGGGCCCGTTGCCTTATTGGCCATTATAACAACATGTAGCCCGGTTGTAATGGGCATTATTGCACCTTGATCTCGTCTATGTATATTTATCTTGTAGCATATGCTTACCATAGTCTGGTGTAGAATGATGCGTTGTTATTGTTGTAGCATACCTTGTCATAGGTGATGAAGGATATTAGTATAGTTAAGAGATTATTATCCTTGTGGATTGGATTCATGAGATGTTAGGTTTGCTATGAGTTGACCATAGTGAAGATTAATTATGGACACTTATTTATATGTGTGGTGATTACATTCACTGTGCATGAAGCTAAGATCCTTCTTAGGACTTTAATACTTATGTTGCTTAGAGTTTGTTATGGTGGTTCGATTAACCTTTATTAAGTTGCTATGTATACCGTTTGGTCTCTAGCCTTTATGACTTGGTTTATGTAATATTGGTTCCATTATTTGGATACCCTGTTAGCGGATACTCACAACTTTATGTTCCTTGTGAACGAGTGCTTATAGATACTTATGTTCCTAGAGAACAGATGTCTGTGGATACTTGTACTTTAGTTTTGGGGCCTATGGGGGAGTGGGGAGTGAAGTCTAAGCCTTCTAACTCACAATAGGTGTTCCGTGAGGTTGGTCCACAATGGGTGTTCCGTGGGGGTTGTACAACAGGTGAGGATCACTATTGACTCACTTCTAACACACAACGGGTGTTCCGTGAGTTTGGTCCACGATGGGTGTTCCGTGGGGATTGTACAACCGAGGTTAGACTCGTCCGATACTCCGAGGTCCATCTTTGAGTATATGTGAGGACGTACCGTAAGGTTTACGAGTTATGGTATAGGACATAACTTGTTTACCTTACGATACGGGTGCGGTGTGCGTAGGTGTATGCGTAAGGTCCACGAGCTATGGTATGGGACATAACATGTTTTCCTTACGATGCACGATGTTGATCTACTTGATTGGCATACATAAATGTTCCATATGCATGAGCATTAGCTCGGTATCGTTATATGTATGCATTTGGCTTACTTAAAGCATAAACACTTATTTATTTTCAACTCTCTTTCTGTTTACAAAACAGGATATACAACGTTAAAACCCTCCACTTTCATGGGAGGTGACTTGAGTAGTGATATAAAAATGTACATATATTTTCGGGGTTGCATATCCAACTTCTTATACAAACCATGTGTTCTTGGATTATGAGGCATCCTGCTGGGCGTTAGCTCATTCATCCTAAACCCTTTTTGCAGGTGATCCGGGTAAGATTAGAGTTGGAGATTGATGTTCCAGATGAGGAGTACCTTTTTGGATTTATGGTTCTCTCACACTTTGTATGATTGCACACACTTGTGCACATGTCGGAGCAAAGTTTATATTTAATTCATTTTGGGTTGTAAAGCTTTATATCTTGTTCTATGTTGTGGGAGAGCCTTGTATACCCTTTATCATGTTATGCATGTGGTGACGATCATGGTTGTACTTGGGTAGTTCATCTTCTTTCCCCCTTTCGTAATTTAACTTTATTATCTATTGTTGTTGGTTTGGATATGTATTAGCTTACGTTGGATTTTCAAGCCTTTAAGTTGCAAAATAAAAGATTCTCAAGTGATTTTATGTTTACTCATCCAGGCTTTTGCAAGGAAAATCATGTATCTTGGTTTTGTTAGTAACATGGAAAAAGGGGATGAAGTTTTATCAGCTTGCTGGGCTTTCTCGTCTAGCTTACCGCTCGAGCGGTGATGTGTTGGCTCGAGCGGTACCCTGCTGGGCAACTTTTCGAAAATTTTCAGTTTTTATTTCTTTTGTCCAACTTTCTTACCCGATGTTTCCAAGGTTTTTCATGGATAAAAATCATACTTTCTGTATATGTTTCCTTTTCATCTAAGAAAGGTTTTGTGAAGAATATTGTGGAGAGTATTTTGATGATTAAATCGTATTTCGTTGGTTTTATAAGTTTAATTTTATTCATCCGAGACTAGGACGTTACAGATGGTATCAGAGCTGTAGGTTAGAATACCTTAGGATCGTAGGACGGGGTGTGTTCCACTGAGAGGGATGAATTGCTTGTTGCATTCATATCTTGCATGCTTGTATGTATTATGCGACGTGATATATGTGCGTGTGCTATGTGGATTGGTGGGTATGGAGGTAGGACTTCGAAGGGTGATGTTTCTTGCTTCGGCGTCCATGGTTACTAGTTTGGGGTCCCACTTAGAGAAGCGCCTTGCAAACGCTCTTTCTACCTGGGAATCTGGACAAGTGATTAGGATTGAGATATCATCCCAAGAGGCCTCCTCGGTATGTGGGTATGTGTCGTGGTGCCTTATATGTTTTGATGATGGCTTGTTTAGCTTTGGCCTATTGGCCTTGTTGATGTTCGTAGAGTTCATTGGTGGGAAATGTGTATACGGTTGATTATTAGATTGATCCCTTTCTTTCTTTTTCTTCTTGTAGTTTAGTTATATCTCGAAGGCGAAGAAGTGGCCGAGGCTGCTGCGGTAATGAGATGCCAGAAATAGGGGTGCAAGTAGATGAGGCCGAGATACAGGCCGAGGGCGAGGCACAAGAAATGGGAAACACCACGAACCCCCAAGTGCCACCTGACGGTTGGGGTATTGTGCGGGAGTTAGTTACTAGTATCAAAGCTTGGGCGGAAGGTACAAGGAGTAATGTTCAATGTCCAGAGCCTGGGATCACAATAGTTTTACAAGGGGATACGAAACCTAGTGACGAGATACGAGCATCTGCACCTGTTGGGTCGACACAGCTTTCAGGATCCCGATCACGTAAGAGGAAGTTGGGAAATGGACCATCAAACACCCCCGCACCGTCTCCCATGTCATCTGGACAATTGGGTCAGGGACGTAACAGACGTCGGCTTTGTTATTCTTGTGGGCAATCAGGGCACATGGCCAGGGAATGCCCCCAGAAACAATCTGCAGAAGAGACTGTAGTTAGATGTTATCATTGTGGCCAGACTGGACATATCCGTCCAAACTGCCCGCAGCGTCAGGGAAAGCAGAGGGCATCTGGTCCACAGAGGGGACAACTTATCCAGGGTCGACAGGAATCTTCACAGCAACCGCTTCAATGTCCAGAAGTACAGTTTATTGGGACTGGAATTGGACCTTCATTGGTTCAGCCGGTTAGACCTTTTTCACAGGGGGATCAGGGCACGGCCTATGTTTTAGTGGACCCTAGTACAACTTCAGTTCGGGCGATACCTATCGTAGTAGACTCTTCAGCTGGGCCTTCAGCCACACGAGGTACCTTTTTGGTCTATTGATCCTACGCTCGTGTTCTCATAGACTTCGGAGCTTCTCATTTATTTATATCATCGATGTTTGCCTCATTTCTTAGTTTGAAATCCGTGGAGCTTGATTGTGCATTGTATGTAGTCATACCTACAAGAGTCATAGTAGTGTTGAGACTGGTTTGTCCGTCGTATGAGATTGTAATAACCTCTTTTGTGTAGCCTTTGATCTGGTAGTGGTTGATATGGAGCCTTTTTGGTATCATCCTTGGGGTGAACTGGTTGTCTACCTATCATGCTCGCAATGATTATGAACGGCGTCGTGTGACTATCACTTTGCCCAAGGGAGATATCCTCTCTTTGTTGATGATCGAGATGATGGGTTTACACCCTTTCGTTATCTTTCTTGTGAACGAGACCTTAGTGCTTCTCTTTCCATGTTCGTGCTAGATGAGGGCGAGTTTGCTTCAGGCAGTTTGCCTGCTGATGTTTGTGAATCCCCAGACGCGTTTTCCCATAATCTTTCGGAGTTTCCACCTCGACGTGAGGTTGAGTTTTGCATCGATTTGTTGACAGGTACATGACCTAAATCCATGCCACGCCTTGACGACCTATTTGATCAGTTGAGAGGATCAACTTGTTGTTCAAAGGGTAGTTTACAATTGGGGTTACCATCAAGTTCTGGTTTAGAAGGAGGATATTGATAAGACTACTTTTGTGCGCGATATAGCTATCTTGAGTTCGTGGCCATGATATTTGGCTTGATATTTAGCTTCACCAACGCCCCTGCTGTGTCTATAGATTGGAGGAGTCGTATCTCTTACCCTAATTTGGATATATTGGTCGCAGTTCCTGTGGGCGACCTTCTTATTAACTTCCCCTCGTGAGGAGCACCTGAGGATTGCATTATAATTGTTTAGGGACCATCGCTTTTATGACAAGTTCAACGGATGTGAGTTTTGACTTTGCGGGCTCCGATTTTTGGGCATGTTGTTTATGAAGAAGGGAATATCGTATATCCATCAAAGAGTGAAGCTATATTGGGTTGGGAGCAACCTAAATCCGTGTTTGAGATTTGCAGTTTCCTTACCCTTGCCAGGTATTACCATTGTTTTGAGTGAACGATCTCTCATGTCAAGCAGCGCCTTTGGCACGCCTTATACGTAAGGGTATCAAGTTTGATCGAGACGACCTTTGTAAGGTAGCTCTCCAAGTGCTTGAAAAGAGATTGGCTTCTGCGCATATTTTGATTATTTTGGAGTGAGGAGTTGGCTACGCCGTTTGTTATTATGCCTTGCGCAAGGGTTTGAGAGGTGTATTGATATAAATAAGGAAGATAGTAGTACATGGTTGTAGACAGCTAAAGTAGCATGTTTGCGCACATTGCCATTCGAGAGCGGGAGATGATGGGTGACGTTGACGAATTTGAATTGTAGTCAAAAGAATCCGAAGACCATTTCGTGATTGTTCCATGATCTTGAGGTTCCCTTTGGTAACGTGTTCGATAGCAGCCAAGGATCTTCAGAAAAGTTATGCAAACAAGAGGCGGCGACCTTTGGAATCAGAGGCGGGAGACGATGTTCTTCTTTTGATATCTCAGCGTAAGGAAGTGATGTGGTTTGGTAAGAGTGATGAGTTGTCTCCACCATATATTGAACCTTTTCACCATTGAAGATTGTACGGGAGCAATTGCATACCGATTGAGACTATCACCACAGTCATTAACTATTCATGAAGTATCCCACGTATCCGTGTGACGAAGGTACCAACCGGACCTTTTTATGTTCTCGATTGATCGAGCCTTAGGATCGATAGCGATGCTACCTTTGAGGGAAGACTCATTCAAATGTTGAAGACTAGAAAGCAAGCGTTGCGGATGAGACGTTGGAAGAGTCCTCCGTTCATGACCGTTACCCCGGGTTAGTTTCGTCTTGAGGTGCGTAGATTTCGGGGACGAAATCTCCCAAGCGGGGGAGGTTGTAATATCGTGGACCAATCGAATTAATATATTTTATTAAAAAGCAGATAATTTTTTTTAAATTAAAGCTTTTCCTTAAAAAGGTTATTAGCTTAATTGAATTACCTTTTAAAGTGTAATTCGGGGTCCCACGATATTACCGGTGGTTAGAAAACCTTTGGAATATTATTCCAGGATGTTTGGTACGAGGTACGGATGTTCGGGTCGAAAACGGGACTCGATTTTCTTTTTTCTTTAATTTTCAGTTTTGCTGGCAGAAGGGACCGCTCGAGCGGTCATGACCCTCGCTCGAGCGGTCATGCGGGATCAGGATTATAAAGTTTTACCCGAGGCTCATTTCTCTTATTTCCAACTTTCCCCTCTCTCTCTAAACTCGTCTAGGGCTCGGGAGAAGCTGATTTTGGGTGATTTTGGGCAAGATTTTGGAGCATCCAAGACACTAATAGGTATGTATCTTCAATCTTAACCCTTGGATTGCTACGAAGCCTTTTAACTTTTATATCAAAATAGGGGGATAAATAGTTCTACTTTTTAGTCGAGTTTTATGCGAAGAAGAGAAAGAAGAAAGAAGCAGGCAAATAATTTTCCCTTTTTAACTTGTGGTACAAGCCTTTTATCCCTTTCGTTTCATTCTTGTGTTGTTGTATTTCAAAATCACATTTGATTTTGAAGGTTCGTCGCTTCTCTATTTATTTTTGTTCCTTTTTCCCTATGGTAGTATTGTAGTAAGGTTTAGGTACTTTCTACAGTTACCTGGGCGCTTGTCTCGATATAAAGTTCAAATAATCTCGACTAGCAAATCCGAGAAAGAAATTGAATCATCCCACCTTAGGGCTAAGTTTGGGGGCCATCCTATCGCGTTAGAGTACTTGGGGACAAGAAGTACTTTGACCGCGAAGCATCTCCTACCTAAGTGGTAATCCCCATATAGGCAAACCCTTTGTTCTAAACTTTTGTCTGCATTTCCTTTACAAGAACACGTTTCGATTTCAGAGTTTTGTCTCATTGATGAGGAAACCCCATCAGGGTCGATGAAAGAGAGCTCAATTTCCCTAATGTTCTAGGCGCGAGGGAGGGGAGGAGACGCTATCTCACGGGGATGAGGTGGAGGAAGGGTTCTTTGAAACCTCAACGGCTAAGCGGAAAGTGTTGGAAGCTATTCATAATTTTCTACACATGACGATGGGTCGTATTCGATTATCATTTTCTGCTCAATCTGAGTTGTAAACCGTGAATGTATCAGACCTGGAGCGTTTGCGCAGGATGTACCAGATCCCCTATTTAGTGCGGCTCAGGGCTCCCACTATTAAAGAACTTGCTTGTACGGACATCCCAGGTGAGGTGTGCTTTTTTTAGGACGTTTTGCAAGCCGAATTGTGGTTCACAGTGCCCATTTTTGTTAGAGAAATTCTTCAATATTTGGGAATTTCCCCGGCTCAGCTTGTTTACAATGCTAAGAGGATTCTCATTGGTAGCATGATTCTTTGGCAAGTTGCTAGCTAGGGGGAGAAGAACTTGACTTTGTAAGAGCTATTCTGGTGTTACAAGCACGTGAAACACCTTTTGGGTTATGTTAGTCTTCAAGCTTGTAAAAGATGGGAATTGGTAACTCGCCTTCCTTCCTCTAACAAGCATTGGAAGGGATATTATTTTTTCATTTCTAGAGATGGCCGGGAGTTCCACCCCTAGGAAGATGTTGAGGATTTCCCACCATCTATCTTGAGGACTCGGGCTAGTCCTCCCCATTAACAGTTAGCCTTTTATTCCTTGTGTTTGTTTGTTCTTTTCCTCTTCACCTCTTTCTCTATCTATAGTCACTTTTACCTTATTAAGGTTTTATTTCATTAGGTCTCACTAGGGACCTTTATCCCTCTAAGGAAGAGGAAGAGATGGTGAAAAAAGCTCTCGTTGTAGAGAATAGGGACTGTGCTACTATTGTCACTCCTAAAAGTTTGAGTGAGTATCTTCTGGGTCCCGAGTCTTCTTTCGATGCGCTAGATTTATTTTTCATGGTTGACACGTTGGAAGTGTCTAGAAATCCAGGTGAAAGGAAGTGATTTTATTTATAATGACCACATGTTTTATGTTCCTTTTAAAATAA
>JAULLD010443265.1:0-10109 GCA_035668095.1 Sarracenia minor
CACCACAGGGTTAAAAAAATTTGATTTTTTTGTTAACAGAAAAGATTAGTCACCGCGACACGAGAAAACATTTCTGTTACTTTTACAATTTTTTTAGATAAATTAGATTATTCAAAATTTCATCAAGTTATAAATAAATAAATAAATAAATTATAAAAAAACGGCTCAAGCTGTTATAACCTCCCCCACTTAGGAGATTTCTTCCTCGAAATCACTGCATCTTACTCATCGAATCCGGTCTTAACAAAGTGAACTGTTTCATGTTTGCCCAACAAACTGATAATCTCCCCCACTTAGGACCGAAGCACCACTCTATGGACATCCTCGTCATACCTAAACAAATAGTTAGTCCCGCATAGGTACACTTAGATTTGTATCTGCTACACACGTAACAAGAGCTCCACAACCAACCTGAATATGATTCCACATTGAACATACCAAACGGAGTTCTTTGCATACCGATACTTGATCACAGTTTCAATTCCTATTTAAATAACTCCACAAAGAACACCAAGGTTGATAACTTATCACGTGTACGATCTCACGGTACCAACAACCAATGGATGAAATCACAATAGGAAAGGATCAGATCACTACTGTTCCTTCCACTCACCGTTGGTTTGCCCTTAAGGAACCAACACCTGATTGTAACCCCGAAATAAGATCATGTTTTAATTCATTCCAAAACCCTAATAAATCATTTGTTTTATCCCTGTGAGGAAAACCATGTTTGAATTAAAACATGAACTTAAGTCGGACCATGTGGTACATTCGCCACCTATACCTTTATGCTATCATGTTAACCACGTGATCCAGACTCTCACTTAACTTCACTGGTACCACAACAACAATCCACTTAACCAAGACTTCTCAGATATCCTTTCCAAGGTATCAATCCTACGTGAAGGATCCTTATAACTTAACTCTAACAACGCACAAGTTGTAAATGTCCTCACTCTAACAGGTTTGCAAACCAAACCCACCAAAGTAGACCTCAACGGAACCATACACAAAAACCAAAGGAGACAAGTGTCAACCCAAAGAGACCAGTGTCGACACCGAAGGAACATGAGACGACACAACCATTGCCAATCTCAACCAGCACCAACATGATTAACTTACACCAACACCTGGAAGGTGGGACAGCTAGTTCTCGCTGAGGACCAAGAGAGAACATACTCACACTCGCACCATTTTGCTGACTACCGCTAGTGATCATCAGGAATTCATCACGTGGGACTGATCCACAAAGATCTCAATTCTAACACTATCCAAGAAGGATCAATAGTCAGCAATCCTCTAGTGCCTTACTGTATGAAACCTCTGCTCGCTTGCAATACTCAAGGCATGCATCGATATCAAACCCAAAGGAGTGTTCGCAAAACACATTGACGACTATCAAGTCGGTCACACCATATAGGGGCCTATCACTAGCCGACGATTAACCATGGGTATACAGGATACGTTAAGTTGAGTCCTCAAAATGGTATAAATAAAATTGCAACTTAGTTACTCCCCTACATTACTTGAGTCCAACACGAACTCCTGACAACTCACGTCCCAGAGAAACCTGTTTAAGAATTCTCATAACTTTAATGAAGAAGAAATCGTACTATCCATATGCCTCAGCACTTATAAGGAGGAAAGTTCCCATCCAAGTCACAATCGCACCAACCATACCTCTAATACCTCATCGAACCTTATCTTCTGATATAGGTTATAAGATCTCTGATACTCTATCTCGTCATCATCTAAAACCATAATTACAACTGGAAATCGTACCACTGGGGTATGATTCACAACTGTTATACTTCCGGTTGGAACATCATTGGCAACACCGTCATCATCCAACTCAATGGCATCCTAATTGGCCAACGGAGTAACTGCGCTACTACGATAGGGGAACCACCACAGCTGCCTTCCCGGTCCTCAAGTCTTATGCCTAGGCACTCACAAAAAGGACATGGAAAAGCACCCGATATCACAAGCTCTTACTTACTAAATAGTTAATGATCCATGTGCAATCGCAACGCACTTTATCACAACTACACCAATCGCATCGATAACATTATATCGACCATCAATCTCAACTCCGATTCTTACCACAAAAAGGGATCTCTCAGAAAGATCTATAGCCCTAAAACCAATACCTGGTTTTCTATCTATAAGGCTTTAACGAATTATCAAAGGTATCTAAACCACATCATGGTAATCACACACCTACAAAGTCGAAAAAACCACCAACTCGTCATCGACCACCCTCATAAAAAATACAATGTGACCGACCTCAAATGGAGGCAAAACTTAGTCATGCATTCCTAAAGCAGCGCACAAACCTGAAACAAGGTATAAACGATGACGAAATGTCAACACAGCCACTAAGGGCATCTCCCAAAAAGAGAGGACTCTCAATTAAGGTCTCTATCTCCTAGGGTTATATCATATCATCACTATCATGCTCTCATCCACTATGCTCCCATCCACATTCCATCGTGCATAGGGCTCTCGTCCATACGCACCCAATAGTACACGGCTCATGACACAAAGAAAGAGCACGAGAACACATGGCTCATGGTACAGCACGACTCACGACATGCGAACCATCACATCAACACAAGCTACCCTAGGGCAACCACCTAACATATACGTCTACACATTCCCAGGTAACTATCATCCCCTAATCCCCCAAGTAAGGCAACAATCATACTCCTATGAGTAAGATAAACATGATATCATAACAACAATTCAATCTGGAAATGTACTAACAACTATCCACATAGACATGTTAACAATAATCTCGATAAGCATGTTAACATATATAGAAATAAGCACATTAGTATATCATTACATACCGAGGAGGCTAAATGGAGTGATACCTCAATCCGAACAACACGGTTGGATTTCTAATTACAATGGGCGTTCGCGAGGTGCCATTCTAATCAGATTCCCAAGGTAGTTAACCGGACGCCAAAGGCAAGAAATATCACCCGCAATGTCCTACCTCCATGCCCAAATAATCACAAAATCACATTGCATGCGCAGTTCATTTCTCATCACTAGACGAGCATACACACACACACACACACACTAATATCATCAATGTAACATGCATATCTACCATCTCGGTATAACACATAAACCCTCCCACGGCTCAAGGTATTCGGACCTAGAGCACTGATACTATTTGTAACATCCTGACCCTAGATAATACTATAGCATAAGGTGATACCGAAGACAAGAACTCATGCCATATCATAAATTATTAATACATCCCTTTAAACGATAAAACATATTTTCTTTATGAAATTTCTAAAAATGGTTAAAAAATATTCCAACTCTTTTTGAAAGATTTCGACAGAGTTTTCCCTGTTTTTTGACTAAAGCCAAGCCAAAACTATCACATGTAAACAAGAAAATTCAACAACTCAAACATATATAAGCTCATCTAAGGCATCAACAAACTATCTAAGCCCATCCAAGGTATCAATAAACTATACTACTCAATGTGATAATAAATCTGATCCACGGCATAACTAAACAGTACTAACTTATAAAAGAAATAAAGAGAACTAAGACTACCCCACGATAGCTCACATGCATGCAACTGAATGCGAATGGCCTTATGGCCTTACAGTTATCCAACAACTAAATTGAAATGTAAAAAAAATAATATACATTCATCCAAAACAAATTACAACAAGATAAGATAAGAGACATGGCATTTGAAAGCTCTTGCGTTTCCATCCTTACTTCAATCTCCTTAAGCCTCCCTGCTTAACCAGAAAATTGTTAGGGGGCTGAGCCCAGTAGCAGGATAATAGACAATATAAACCAACATCATGATATGCAAGGTAGATTATGCAACAGTTTAAATATAAGCATTTAGAAGAAAATAGCCGCTTTCCATTAAGTAAAACCATGTCCGTATAATCAAGTTTGTTAGTAAATAAGCCTCGTCACCAAACTAGTAAAACATGTTGTCACTTAAGGTATATACTCACAATTCTAAGATAAATGTTTTGCTATAAAACAACGACTTCATATAACTTTCATGGGAGAAAGGTAACTCACATTAAAATTTTATTCCAAAGATCCGTGTTATTGTATACCCTATTTAGTGAAATCACATGTAAACTTATGTTCATTGTCTCTTTATCCAAATTCCATTGGTACAAACCCAACCCATCAAAGAATTTACAAACCCAAGCCATCAAAGAATTTACAAACCCAAAGGTTTGAAGGCACGATGAGCCATTTCACAATCCTTCAATGACTTCACAAACCCAAAGGTTTGACGACGAGGCGAGCCATATCATAATCCATCAATGGCTTTACAAATCTGAAGGTTTGACCGCGTGGCTAGCCTCATCACAATCCATCAACGACTTTATCCGTCAATAACTGAATCCATCAATAACTTTACAAACCCGAAGGTCTGAAGGTGCGGAAAATCTCATTACAATCCATCAACGACTTAAACCATGAACGAATTTACAGATTCGAAGGTTTAAAGGTGCGGTGAACCTCATCACAATCCCTCAACGTAGTTTACAAACCCGAAGGTTTGAAGGCTCGACGGACCTTTCCACATTCCCTCAAGGTAGTTTACAAAGCTTAAGGTTTGAAGGCTCAACGGACCTTTCCACAATCAGAATGACTTCACAGACCTTAAATGGTCTGAGGGGCTCGGTAGACCCAACCTAGTATACACGACTTCGCAGACCCCGAATGGTCGGAAGGGCTCGACGAAGCCAACTCCTTTATAACCACCGTGTCAATATGACATCTGACCTACTTGTAGTCCTGTATCATAATATGGATGTACCCAATGCAAGGATAAGCATTAATAAATGCATTATCCATCAACCGACCTGATAGTCCAATCACCAAAAACAATGGCTATTATAAGGGAGCCTAAGCATCTTAAAGTACGTCAACTGATATTCAACACAACCTAAACATGCTTCCATAGCTTTGGATTCTAACATAATCCACATGATACACACAATTAGAATATTCTAATTGATCCATAGGGTATAACAATAAGGATATCCTATCAACCATTATGAGGTGCGAAAGAACATATAAACATACATGGTGTTCTTTAACAAGAACATTAACCATACACCTTTTACGAGAAAAGCTTAAATGATCCATCAAAACTTAGGGCACACCTAAGTTGCTCGATAATTACACCACCAGCCCAAAAGAGCTTACTCTACCCATACCCTAATAGTTTCACATAGGGATAGCATCGTCAATCTCTAAACCTACCAAAGTTGGAATGACATACCACACCAAGGATATATCAAATGGTGGGGACAAGTCAAATCTACAACTGCCCCATCGCAGAATTAGTTAAACAAATTATCGAAATTAGAATTGAACCTATGTTGGCTCAATTCATGTCAAGTATCGCAATCAATCTCAATACATAGCCTAATGAGGTTTTAATCAATGTAGGTTCACGTGCAATTTCGTTTCATAAGTTCATACCAATCTCTAATTATTTGAACTAAATCCTTTATTGTCCCATATAATGCTCAGTTACCAACTTAACGATTTGTTAATGGAGATTGATTTCACTTATCCCTAAAATTATCAAAATTAAATCATAGATTAATTTCATTACCAATTCACATAATTAGAATAAATTTCTAGGAATTATCCTAATTGGTTCAAAAACACCAAATCTAAACAAGTGTCCTAAACCAGAACCCTAATTCTTCCATATCCAAAATCGACCACACAATCTATATGCTAACAAGCTCAAACAATCATACCAATATTCAATTTCATGATTCAATTACCAATTTCAAGATCTCGGTGGAAGCAAAACAGAATTTTGGTGAAAATTTTCTCAGTGCATATCAATGAATTGGTTTATAAGGTCTAGAATCCTACCTAAATCCGAAGAAAATGCAAGAAATCAAGCTGATCGAAGCCGAAAATGTTTGTTGAGGCGCGACAGTTCTGGCGACTATTTTAGCTTCCCGCTTTTGCCCCTCCTCCCATTGTTTCTCTCTCTCTCTCTCTCTCTCTCTCTCTCTCTCTCTCTCTCTCTCTCTCTCTCTCTCTCTCTCTCTCTCTCTCTCTCCCTTTTATCATCTCCTTGTCGGTGGCAACGCCGGCGTTGGTGACCAGACATGGAGGCAGTAACCCCTCTTCCTTGTTCTCTGATCTCTCTGTCGTCCTCTCCCTCTCTCTGTTTCGTCACTGTTCAAGCGCCACTTTCCCTCCTTTGCCTGACGATGAGCGACGCAGGTGATTGTGCGACGGTGGTCGTCGTCAGGGGTGGTGGCCGATGGTGGCTTCCTCTCCTCTCTCATCATCCTCCTTCTTGTTCTCTACACAAACTACGCAACCCCTATTTTTTTTGGCTGAAGCTTCTGGGTTCTCCGAAGCTTTTTGCTTCAGCGCCTTACGCGCGCTTGGCCTAATTTTTTTTTGGGATAAAAGGTTTTGAATGAAATAATTATATACATGTACATATATACCTACATGTATGTATATATATATATACATATACTTTCAACACCACAAGTTTCAAAAAATTTGATTTTTTTGTTAATCGAAAAGATTAGTCACCGCGACACGAGAAAACATTTCTTTTGCCTTTTTTTTTTGAAATAAATTAGATTATTCAAAATTTCATTGATTTATAAATAAATAAATTATTAATCAAATGGCTCAAGCCGTTACAGTAGCACCAAAAGAACTCCTCCAAGGTTGACAGCTTTCTCCTATCACTAACCACCTGCTAGAGGACCATGCTCCCTAACAAGATCCCTCAAGAGTTTGGAGGTAGTTTGCTAGTGGCGATGCCTAGGAACTGTAAGACCTCTTTTACAAATGAGGGGATGGGTGACCTCATACCTGCTTGGAGAGCACCCTCAAACAAGCACACTTCCCCCTAATAGGTGTGCATGCCTGTTCGTTTGATTTTGGAAACCTTATTTTCATAAACTCTAGAAACTGGTAAAGTGCCCTCATCCACTTTAAATCACGAGAACAAATAGTTGACGCTTCAAATTGTGCAAAAATGAGCCTAGTGTGTTGTTCTCTACTATCAAAAGGGTTTTGGTGTTTGCAATGAGAGGTTAAGTAACCTTAAAAGGAAGAGTTACTTTACACTTCCTAGGTTGGGGATGAGCGGATCTAGCCCATTGACCTTGACGACGTCGAGCAACAAAAGCCCCCTCTTGAGAACAAGAAGTGGTGGCCTCATCCACCCACCTAAATGGTGGAATAGTAGTATAGGTTGATGAAGGTACTATATTTATTGGTTGAGGATTTAAGGTATCCAACAGAGGAATTAGGTTGGGGAGAAACTCGTTGGTCAAGGAGCTACTGGGAACCCTACCACTTTCTGTATCTACTAGATTGATATTCTGGCCACCCATCTGTAACAATCCCCCTTCTCCTTCAAAATCGATAAAGACGACGAAGGGATTCGTATGATGGAACATGAATCCCTAGCTATCTAAAACAAGAATCAATGAATAGAAAAGGCAAAGAAATGTGTAACAAAATAGCCTAGCATATATTTGTCAAAGAAAAAACTTCAAACCGAGTGCCCTCTGAAATATCCTCCTCTCTTATGATTTTCTTCAAAATGTGGCATTTACAGACAATGAGGTTTTCCCCCTTTTACTTCATCCTCTAATTTGAAAATATGACATCTATCAACAACACCAAACTACTCTTCCATAATGATTACCTCATAAAACAAAAAAATTCCCATGCGCATTTAACTAAAACAGTCTGGCAAAGGGGTAACCCAATCAAAACTCCGACACATGTTCCTTAAAGTTGCTCAAACAAATAGGTGTTCCCCAAACATATTCATCATATTCCCCGGTCAACCACATCCGTATGATCGGGGTCGCTCAACTTAACTGCTCTGTCAGCATTATGTCTCATTCCGAGCGTCGCCCACCTCCACATTGGTCAGCCTATTACAAAACTGTGGGACCTATGGTACGCGCACCTTATCGAGGTCACAACATAAATTCGATGAGATATTCTCCCCATAGTTCACAGACCACGTGTTGTGTGATAAGGCAATATCTTCAATATTCTCGTAATTTGTTGATCAAGAGAATATTCCATTATGCATTCACATGGCCTAATTCACCATATGTCAACCCCCCTGTTGATAAGTGCGTATATAGGTAGCGTTGAATGAAAAAGGTACACACCCACATAAACTTTAGTTGTCATCTCTCATTCAGTTCTCCTATTCCTTTTATAATCCACTGCAATTACTGACTTGGCCGTAGGAGATAGCCCACCAGAACACCTCCTATGACCCCGTCGAACGTGTTTTTCTCTGTCTGCTGTCTGATTGGAACTTAAAAGTGATGATTTAATCTCGTTATTTAAACTAGACTAGGCTCGCGATATAATTCAATTTTATGCTTTTCTAGTTCTTTTGTGTTTTAGACAAGATTTAGCAATAGGATGCAAAATAGTAACAAAACAACAAAATAAATAAAACAAGACTGAAATTCAAGGGAAAACTCAAGACCAAAACCTAGTAAACATAAGAATCAACAGCCTGCCTGAAGAGGCTAAACACCTAATGTTGTTCCCGTTTTCACTCCAAGACAAGGCCTAACACTGGCTCAAGTCTCTGAAACCTAACACCATGACAACATGGGCTAAGCTTCAGTAGAAATTTCTCCTTAAGTTCTTCCCCATTGGTAAAGCCAATCAAATCCGCCGAGCCATAACGAGTTTTACTCAACTAGAAGGTGAGACATTTCATGAAACATGGGAGCAACTTAGGGAGCTCTTCAGGAGCCGTCCCCCACATCATGTCCCAAAATGGAAGTTAGTTCTGAACTTCTACGAAGGTTTATTGTGCCAATATCGTTAATACGTTGACGACTCATGCGGCGGCGTATTTATGATGAACAACGAGACAGACGCTTGAATCTACTTAGAGAAGTTGAATGAAAGCTCACAACATCAGGCATCAATCTCATGCACTGTCAGGGTGGTGACTCAGAAAACTTGAGGACTTTATGATGTTACCCAAATAATTGATCTTTCCAACCAAGTAACGACCCTCACAGAGAAGCTTGATAAAATGTTGACTAGTGGCCTACCTATAGCTCAACCACCACTAACCATACAAGATGTCTGCGTCTTGTGTGCCAGTTCTACACACTTAGTTATAGAGTCCCCCTCCACTAATCATTTCCCTGATTTTGCCCAAAAGCTTGTTAACACTGCTCAAGGATTCTCCCAACCAGGCAACGACCCTTACTACAACACTTACAACCTTGGATGGAGAAACCATCCAAACTTTATGTGGACGAATCAATAACAATTAGCTGGACCACCACCACAAACTCAGGCACCTAAGCCCGCTTACATTTCTTACAACTAATAGGTCTACCATCCCCTACATCGAGCACCTACTTTAACCCCACGAGCCCCGAGCTTTGAGGAGACCGTGTTAAAAGCCTTGAAGGACTTGGATGTGAAGACACAATTCTTGAGTTCTCACTCTTATTCCATCACTAAGATGCAAACTCAAGTAGGATAGATAGCAGTTGCACTTAACCGCCAAGAGGATCGAAAATTGCCTAGTCAACCTCTAACAAATCCCCTAGGCCAGTACGTAATTGACAGCAGCCCTAGCAAAAGTGGGGTATACCATGAACAAGTAATGGTAACTCAAGTAGGATATATAGCAGTTGCGCTTAACCGCCAACAGAATGGATAATTGCCTAGTCAACCCCTAACAAATCCCCTGGGCCAGTACGTAATTGACAGCAGCCCTAGCAAAAGTGGGGTATACCATGAACAAGTAAAGGTTGTTAAGACCTTGAGGAGTGGAAAAGAGTTAGACACCCGGCCGCTACCCAATAACCCTCATCCATCACCCAAACTAGCTACAAGTAAGAAGTCATAAAACTCCAACTGTTGGGATAATATGCTTAATATCTATGCTTTTATGTATTTATTATCCGGGGAAGATCGGGTCGAAGGTTCTGACATATATACAAGGGGCACACGCCCGCAATGGACCCGGACTATCCATTGGTACGGTTGTAGCACATCGTTATATTGGCTGGTCTTAGCCAGGTCGATAGGAT
>JAULLD010443376.1:0-15450 GCA_035668095.1 Sarracenia minor
ATTTTCGAGCATTAAATGCGCACCAACGGATATATTTTCTCAAGGACTATATAAGCAATGAATTTTGAAGACTCAACCACCAGAGAACAAACATTACACTGTTGCATTCATTGTGCCCTAACTTCTACACAGCCGACATTCTCTTTTCTGCATTTACTGAGTATTCTCTTGGCTGCTAGCATTCATATCTCTGGTTATTCCTACTCTCTCTTAGAATATTTATTGCTAATCATTTTCGAGAGTGAGTGAACTTTGTAAGTGAGCTATCATTGTACTATCACCTCATTAAAGGAGGATTACATCTCTTAACCAAAACTTCTCATACTGTATGGGCTCCGCTTTTCCTTTGAAAAGATTGGGTTACGTTTCACCCATTGAAGCATCCTTGTACGTGGCTTCGATTTGCCCTTTAAAAAATTGGTTATAGTGGATTCAAAACTCCCAAGGCTCTTGGGGAGAGGACTAGGTCAGAAGGACAGAACCTCTATAAATTTCTGTTTGTATTTCTTATCCCTTCTCTCTCTACTTTACTACAATTTCTATTAAACGTGTGTGATTGCTTTCAAACTTAGAAAAGATTTTTAAAATAGTTTAAAATCTACCAATCAACCCATTCACCCCCCCTTTGGGTTGATATTTCGGGACAACATATACCTTAGCTCCCGAACCCACTATTCTCTAGTTTCACTAGAAGATCGGTATCTTTTTATGCTTTTCTTGGTTTTCCTAAAAAAAACAAGTGGTAACTCCATTTTAGTCACAATGTAAAAAATTTTTAACCTTTAGGTTTAGTAGGATTATCCTTTAAAGGTCAAAAGTGGAATTTATTTTGCATCAATAGGCTATGTTTACCACACCACAATTTTTCTGGCGACTACGCTTGTGACTGATTTTTCAAAATCAAATGAAGGCAAAACTTGAAAACATAATAGGTTTTTAGTTTATGTTTCTCATTTGCATACCCTTATACATTTTTCATTCTTTTCAAACCATGTTTATCTCACCTGATACCCTGGTAATCTACTACTTGTCAGTTAGATTGTATTAGAGCTATGTTGGGTATGTTGGCAGGCCTTTTAGTTGTATGCTCATATAAATACAATAAAAAAAGGTTATTGCATACTTTTTGACCATGATATCATGGGAGTTATATTTTTAACTCTATTCGGAAGATACTTTTGTTACAAGACCGAAATTGTCCATTTTTGCATATAGTAAGCGTAGTACTTTTCTCTTATGACAATACCTAGTAGGGTTACATGATTTTTTGTTCTTGTATGTTTTGGTTTGACTTGTGAGCCATAGTTATATAGTTTAGGTATACCCATACATTTTTTTATATTCTTTTTAGATTAGGTTATGGTCTTATCTTGGGTCTTATTTGTTTAAGTTTGTTTACCCTATTTTAGATTATAGTCTTACCTAGGGTTCTCCCCATTTTAGTTTTTACATCCTTTTTGGGTTAGACTCTAGTCCTAGGTCTCACATGTTCTGTGTCTGTTTGTTCTCTTAGATTATAGTCATACCCTAAGTCCTCCTTGTTTATGTTTGTGCATTTTCTTTTAGGTTAAACCCTTACCCAATGTTCCCATAAGTTAGATTCATGCCTACGGTTCTATCGGTAAGTCTATCCCCTTAGATTAGGTCCTTACCTTTCCTATTTAGTTTGTACTCTTTTTATCAATTTCTTACCCAGGGTTCAGCCCATTTGTATGTCCTTTTATGATAGGGTCTCATTTGAGGTTCCCATAGTCCTTTTTATACATTTTTAGGCTAAGTTTTCGTCTAGACTCCTGTATGTATAGATTAGAGTTTTTACCCCATTTGTATAGATTAGGGTTTCACCCATAGTGTTATCATGTCCAGATTAGGTTTCCTTGTAGAGATTAGACTCTTACCCATGGTCTTATTTGTTTTCATCTTATGCATAGGTTAGAAGTCACTCATGAGTCTTGTATAGGTTAGGTTCTCACCATCTGTGTACCCCTTGTATAGACCAGTTTCTATAGTTTTCCTATCTAGAGTTCTATCTGTATAGCTTAAAGGTTTTCACTTACTTGTATAAATTAGGTGTTCCCCTAGAATGATGCCCGTTAGGATGCCCGTTAGGATACCTTACATAGAATAGGTTTTTACCTACATGTATATATTAGGTCACTACCTAGAGTGTTGCCTATATAGTTTAGTTTTTATCCCTAGGGAACCATCTGTAGATTTCCCCGTAGTTTGACTTCCCACTAGTGTTGTTATCATAACATAGCTTCTATTTCGAAGTCCTGTCCATTTGGGTTCTTTGTGTTATATATCCCCTTATAGAAATCTATACACATGCACCTGGGTCTAGTCATCTGATGGAAGAGTGTGCCGAATATTTGATAGTCCTGTAAAAGGTTCATCTAACACAAGCATGTGGGAGAACAACATGAGTATAATAGGTTTAATGAAACAATCATTGATATACAGGGAGCTATAGAACAAAAGACAATGATTTAGAATCATACTCAACTCCAGATTAGGGCCATCCAAGGCTGTATGCCTGGGGGAAAACAATCAAGGACAAGAACAGACTCAGGAAGAAATTGATGATCTCCATGGAGAGAATGAAGAACTTGAAGACCCCAGGGTCATCACATCACGCGATCGCCAACCACCAGTAGTTGAGGAGAATACCAACAACACCCGAGAGTTTGCCCTGGTAGACAAGATAGAGAAGATGGAAAAAATGCTGAGGAAGGCTAAGGAAGTCGAGGAGTATATGCTAGACCTTGGCAGGATGTGCCTCTTCCTCAATGCAATGCTACCTGAGAAGTTCAAGATGCCAGACATGGAAAAGTATGATGGGACCGTTGATCCTATGATCCATTTGCACATATACATCAGTACCCTGACTCCAATGGGTATCGATGATCCACTTAAGGCCTAGCTCATCCATAGATCTCCCTCTAGAGCTGCATAAAGGTAGTTCCTTTCCCTCGATTCTACCAAGACTCGTACATGGAAGACATTGCTACACATTTGTCAACTAGTACAACTATAACATCTCACTGGATGTTACCAACTAGAAACTAGAGACTATAAGATAGGACAACAATTAGTCATTTGTCGACTTTCTCACCAAATGGAGGAACAAGGCCACGAAGATGACCAATTGACTTGATTAGAAAGAATAGGTCATTACAGTGATCAATAATATGCAGCCTTCATTAAAAAAATACCTAATCACACAATCGTTAATCACCTTCGAATAGCTATGTGATGCGAGGATACATGTTGAAGACACTATTTATGCTAGTGACATAGAAAGAGTGCATTAGTGCCCAAACCTCGGTGAACGTATCCTATTATCAGTCAAACCTAAAACTAACCCACTTCATCCACTAACCATGTATCTCGTTCTTCGAGATAGATATCCTGGAACCCCAGCTCACTTCGTTTAACTAACCACTTACCACTCTAATTAGGAATAACCAACAACAAAGAGCGAACCAGAAGATGAAGTGGGTCTTTACCCAACTAAGCATCTCTCTTCCAAAGCTCTTAACTGTCTCATTAAATGAGGGGTACTCAAGCCATTGGACCCAATGCCACCTCCAAACCACCTTCCACCAAAATACGACAAAAACTCTATACTGTACATACCATTGGGGGCTTGGCTATGCGACAGACTGTTGTATCAGGCTTCATCACAAAATTCAGGATCTCATTGACAACAAGCTTATCCTAATCTGAGGCCAGAAACCAAATGCCACCACCAATCCCCTACCTAACCATGTGTAGTATGTGAATTTTCATTTCATCTCAACAAAATAGCATGAGTATCTATGTTGCCTTATCTACTTGAAATCCTATCTAAAAACCAGTGGGACTCTTCTATGTGGACTCATATTTGTGCTCTCTGATCAGCTAGGAGAATTAGTAAGAGGAGGAGATCGAATTTGACTAGCCGCCTGTGGTAGTGCTATGGAAAAGGAGCACAATGAAGACAATGATTAGACACTGAAATACCAGGTACAACCCTTTAGGGTTAGGAATGCCTATGACAGGATGACTCTTGCCCTACTCTTCGAGCAAGAAGTGAACATTAATGAGATGACACCATATTGGCTAGTCCAGAAGGTGGTCCCATTAGATGGAGCTAAATAGACATATTACTATGCAAACCACTATCCAGTCATAAATGGCATCAAGGACGACTTCTGGGGGCCTAATACAGTCGCAAAGATTTAGGACACGGAGGATGATAAGGAATAAGAAGATTGGATATGGTACGAGATTGATGATGGATTGTGGGATCAGAAAGATAGTCCCCCACGAGTATTTAAAGTAGGAAGTGTGGTAGATCCCATGGCTTGATTATGGGACCCTAAGGAAGGGATTGAGCACTTGATCCACTGTGGCAGGCGTTTCAAGCTCGCTAAATTGGAAAAAGGACATACAAGAAGTAAAGAAGAAATAAGAGGATGATGACATAGTCTTGAAATAGTTAAAAAAGACCCAGGCCAACATCAGTATCTGGGGTTTGTTGATGGCTTCCCATAAGCATCGACAAGCCGTGCTGAAAGCTCTCAACAAGGTCAATATACTAATCAAGACAACCATAGACTAGTTGATTAATTCAATGTTTCCTTCCAAGAAATTGGGGGCAGTCACCTTCTCCAAGAAGGGTCTGCTAGTGGAAGGGATAACACACAATGCACCTCTGCATAGAACTATCAAAAGCCTTGGGAAGTTGTTACCTATTATGCTGATTGGCAACGGTTCTGCACTCAATGTCTGCCCGTTATGAGTTACCACTTATCTTGGGCTGAAAAGATAAGATTTCATGTCGAGCACCCAAGGGTTCAGAGCTTATGAAAACATAAGAAGGGTAGTGCTAGAAAATATCAGGTTCGTAGTGACATTGGGACCGTTAGAGACAAACGCCGAATTCCATATCTTAAACATGCTAGCCTTATTCAACTTATTTCTAGGAAGACCATGGTTGCACAACCCGAAGGTTCAAGCAGTTCCTACAAGAGTTCATCAGAAGCTTAATCTAGATCAAATATGGATAGTCTTAATCATTTTTGGGGAATCCAAAGTTCAAGTACCAAAAAATAAGAATGTACCTCTCCCCAAGGTCCAACATAGGGAAGGAGAATTACTACTTAGGGGGTTTTTGATGGATGAAGCCCCAACTGTGCAAGTTCTAATGAAGGATGAGAGCTTCTACATGAACCTCCATGCTATTACCATGATGAAGAATGTACCCTACTTTTTAGGGTTAGGATTAGGACAACATCAGCAGGGAGCTTGTGAATCAGTACAACTATGGTTTAACCGACATCGCTTTACACATGGGTATCAGCCGACATAGTAGGATTTTCAGAAGAAGAAAGGAAAAGGGGAAGACGAGCAAGCAGTACCCTGAAACACTGAGTGGTAACTTCATCAAAGAAGGAGAAGTTTTTCGATAATACGATTTCCCGTAACCATGAAATAATGAGGAAACCAACCAAAAACGGCCTGGATGGGAAATCTTCTTCAACCACCAGTTGCCAGATATAGATGAGGAGGAATTAATCAAGTAGAAAGGAAAAGGAAAAATAGTTCAAGTAGACAAGGATTAGGCGCACAACATGATTGGCACAAATCTAAAGGCTTTGTTCAACAAACAAATGCACATAACTAGTTGAGACTGTCTGATGATTGGGTATGGTGCGCATGCTGACTACATTGAGTTCATTGTGGACGTGGCTATGAAGATAGATTGTAACAAGTCTTTGGATCCGTATAAGATGCACGATGTAAACCTTAAGTCAGAGTCATTTATTGAGTTTGATGTTTTGTCTCAAGGCCCGTCTTCCGGGATATCTCCCCTCTCTCATCCCAAGTCTGTTTCTGTCCCTCTCTTTGATTCCTATGAAATGAATTATCATTCTGATTATTCTTATGTGTTTGATTTATTTTCTTTACCTTTCAATAATTTTAACGAATTCGAAGAGGATATCCCCTAAGAATTAAAAACATTAATAAAAATAGAAGAGGAAATGCATGCACAACCATTAACCAAAGAAACTTTGTTAGTAAATATCGTAATGAGAATAATCCACAATTAGTTTTCATCCATTCGTTTTAATCATCAATAGAATAAGTGCAATTAATAATTTTATTAAAAAAAACTCAAAGATGTTTTTGCATAGTCTTACGTGGATATACCTGGAATAAACCAAAGATTGTCCAACACCATATGCCGCTCTATCCCGATGCCAAGCCAGTCAAACAGAAGCTAAAGAGTATACGTCTAAAATAGGCAAGGAAGATCAAAGAAGAAGTCACAAAGCAAATCGAAGCAGAATTCCTAATGGTGACAGAATATCCCCAATGGATGGTTAACATCATACCCGTATTGAAGAAGGATGGTCAAATCAGGGTATACGTAGATTTTTGGGATCTCAACAAGGATAGTCGTAAAGAAAATTTCCCTCTGCCACACATTGATGTTCTGGTGGATAGCACAACTGGACGAGTTCTTCTGCCAATCATGGATGGTTTTTCTAGATACAAGCAAGTCTTGATGGATATCGAGGATAGGGAGAAGATGATTGTTATAATACCTTAGGGTACTTATTGCTATAGGGTCATACCTTTCAGACTAAAGAATGTTGGGGCAACCTATCAAATGGTTTCCACCACCCTTTTGCACGACATGATCCACAAGGAGGTCGAGGTGTACGTTGAAGACATGATTGCGAAATCCAAAGATTGAGACCGACACATCATTGCTTTGAGACAGTTCTTTGAACGAATCAAGAAGTACAAGATGAGAACTAACCCACAAAAGTGAGCCTTTAGGGTCACGGCTGGGAAGATATTAGGATTCATGATCACCTAATGAGGCATAGAGGTGTATCCCTCAATGATCAAAGCTATAACAAAAGTACCACCGTCAAGAACAGAGAAGAAAGTCAAGAGATTCCTTGACACAGTGAATTTCATCAGCCGGTTCATGGAAAAACTGACAATGATGTGTGAACCTCTATTCCACCTGCTGAAGAATGAAATTAAGTTTCAGCGAGAGCAAAAGTGACAAGACGGCTTCGAATATGAACGACAGTACCTCCGAAACCCTCCAATATTATGCCCCAAGATGTCGACAGACCTATGATTCTCCATTTACCAGTAACTAACTTAGCTATGGGTTATATGCAGACAAAAGAGAATGAAGTGGGATTTGAAACAATAGTCTATTTGTTAAGTAAGAAGATGGCTAGATGTCGAACTCATTACACCCCATTAGAGAAGACGTGATGGGCTTTAGTTAGGGCCTCCCGAAATTACTTTATTACAGGCTGTCTTTCATAATCCACGTAATTTCTAGTATGGACCTTTTGAAGTATCCATTTGAGAAACCAACACTAACGGATCGGTTAGCTAGATGGCTACTACTGTTGCCAGAGTTTGACTTGAGGTATCTCACCATGGAGTCCGAGAAAAGAAGAGTAGTAACATAATTCTTGGCTGACCAGCCGATCAGCACTGAAGTTTAACTTACGTCGTCACACACTATCTTTCACAATCTATGTGATTTCTAGGATGGACCGTTTGAAGTATCCATTTGAGAAATCAGCACTAACCGGTAAGTGAGCTAGATGGCTGCTATTGTTGTCAAAGTTTGACTTGAACTATGTCACTAGAAGTCCTTGAAAGGAAGAGAAGCAGATTGACAATGAAGAAGACTCAGAATTTTAGTTTCTTGGCAAACTAATGATGGAAACCAACGTCAGACGAATCTCACGTTTTGCTTGATCTAAAGCTGAACTTTAAGGTCACCAATAATCAAATCACGTTCGAAGCATGGCTGGCCAGATTAGAAGAAACTCTAGAACTAAAGGTAAAGAATCCAGTGGTCATTGGAGATTTAGCTTGGCTTGTTTCACAAGCTAAGGAGAATGAAAGGTCTAAGACAAAACATTGATTTTGTATCATTAGGAGCTCGAGAAGAAAATATTTTTTTTGACACACTAGTCTTTGTTCATGTGTCAAGGCTACAAAACAAGTTCGCTGATGTAGATACCCCATTTTGACCTAAGCTGAATCAAGTGCACCTACTCTGAGTATTCTCCAATGATGAAAAGAAATGCCCACTTAATGGAAAAATCTTAATATGATCGTATCAATCAAATACGTAACCAAAAATCACCAAAACCCAAAATTTATCAAGAAAAAACCCTAAAATAACTTGCGGCCTCAAATAAAAAACTCTATATAATGCATGATCATGGCTTCTTTACCATGGTCGTAGCTTCTCTACTTTTATTTTGTTGCGGTCATTAGTGTTCGTACATATCTACGTCCCTGATAAAAAATAGATTTGTGCTTATAAATGGATGTAGAGTTTGACTTTTGAACAACCCATGGCCATTGGTTATAAACCACGACCGCAGCTTTCTAACCCTAAATAAGCCATGACCACACCTTATTCACCTTTTTTCCAAAACAACTGTCTACTGCCTGTCTGATTTGTTGCTCGAATATTTTCGAAAGAAGACACTCCCAACACCATATTAGGAGAATTTGATTTTTTAGGATAGGATGACTTGAGCAATGATTCTTCTCTCCTTCTCTATCTGTATCTCATTCCTACATCTCAGACCTTGAGAGGGTTTTAAAAGGGGAGGGAGGATGAATAAAGAAGTGGTTGGTGTTAGGTTTGTGTACTAAAAGTCATGCTTTATGTATTTATTCTTGATTTATTAATGAGAAACAATCAAGATTTATTTGCATTTATTGTTTCATATTTATATGGGTTATATTTATATGATGGATATTTGCATTGTCCATATATTCTGTCTAGTATTTGATTCGGTGCATGAAGTGCAGAAGAACAAATCAAATGTTCTGACAGAATATACTTGGTAGGATCGCAATCGCAATGGACTTCGACAATCCATTGGTACGATTGTAGCATATCATTTTAGTAGCCGGTCTTATCTAGGTTGAACAGGTCCAATTCAGGTTTGAGGATTCGAAGTTCAAACTCGATGTATTAGTACACTCGAAGTGTATTGAGTAGGATCAACATGATGATTAATTCTATACTGACTATATGAATTAATCCACATCTTGTATTATCATGTATTGCATGAACTTGTAATCCGGACGTGATTGGTTGATTATGCCCATTTAATGCACAACACTTTGGCCGTCAATGGTTAAGATTTCGCCAATGAGATCAATAATATCAATGAGTTGGGTACTGCTGTCACACCTTGACCTTAGAATTAATTAAATCATATTTTAATTAAAAAAACTCATCTTCTAACTACGTAAAAAAAATCTTACCATTTGGCTAATGATTTTCTTCATAAAAACCTTCTCCTTTAATCTGCTTTATTAAAACTTCAAAACTACTTTTATGAGGAAAAATAATATTTGGGAGAATACTAAAAGAAAGGAATTAAATCGAATGACTTAAAATCTTTTATTGAATTTTAAACAAAAATTCTTCACTGTCCAACTACTGGGAGTTCGCTTGGGCAGACTCCCCTTTGCTCGAGCGGTTGTATCAAAAAGCTGGTTTCTGCAGCAAATACTGCAACATTCCTTTACAATCCAACCCTGCAATATACATTTAATGGACCTCAAAATGGCTCCCAACAGTTATAAGAATTTATTATATAAACACAACACCTTCACCACTCCAACAAGTCTAAACTTGAAACAGTTTTTACATAATTATGAATCCAAAAGGGGTAAAAAAAACTTCAATTAAACAATTAAATTTATTTTATGAAAACACCGTTGAATTTTCATTTATCAACTTCGAAACCACAATAACATCTACCCAAAATTCCTCACCTTTTGCATGCAAAAGATGAATAGAGGTCTACGCCTTACAAAATTTATTAAACCAACAATGAACTTTTTTTAATCCTCTCAGACTAACAAAAGATATATTCAAGAATCTACCAACGAATGGATCAACTAAAGAATGATATGTCCATACGTCCCACGTCTACAGTGACAAGGAATGCATCCAACCTCGTCTACTCCTCAACTACGGCTTTACATGTATCACCTGGCTTGTAGTTTCATAAAGCAATAAAACAACAACATGAGCTAGTGCTCGTAGGAAGCATAATGAAACATGATATGCAAGAATGTGATAGGTTATGCACAAAGGTAAATAGCATGTATTATAACCTACAAAAGCATAACCAAAATTCTTACCACCACCACTTCCTTACCTATCTTCTGTTTCCCTTCAAAGATGAAAAATATATTCATCATTAGAATTCTCAATTTACATGCAACTACAAACTACATTTCATACCTCCGGCTCACAACGAAACGTTTCCTCTTGTGGATTAATTATCCAACAATATATTTTCTTCTTATTAGATTAATTATCCAATAACTTCCTTCATTCCTATTCCATTAGTTATCCAATAACTTTATTCATTCCAATTGGATTAGTCATCCAATAACTTCCATTCTTCCTATTGGATTAGTTATCCAATAATCGAGTACTCTACTCAATGGATTGATTATCCATTGGCTTCCATAGCTCACCATGAGCTAATAACTTCATCCCTGCTTTAAGGATGGGCCGTTCTATAACCTCTCAATGCAATTATATACAATAATTTACTAAATGAACTTAAATTTCCTCATCCTCAATTTGATTTATTCAAACCACAACTAGAACTTCAAACTTACAACTTCCATTTATTTGTTCACCCTATTCGGCGAACTTGATTTAGAGTTTACAACAATTCCTTCATACAATTCAATTCCTCACCTCTAATCATTTATTTATGAGCTTCAATTCAATTTCAAAGTATGATTTTATAACCTCAAATTTTAACTTCAAGTACAAATACAATTTATACGTATCACACACTTGAACCCAAAATGGAAAGCCTAGGCTAACCCGATACCTCTACATTAGCCGCCAAACCCGTAACCCTCCAAAATTAACTACATATTGTCAATTTATATTCCAACAGGCTTTTATAACATTCAAAAATTCTTAATTTTAGGAAAAAAGAGTAACTTTGACAACAAATTATCAATTTGTTACAAAACCCCCAATTTCCATAACACCCCCAAATTTCCATAACCCTAAATTTGAGCTAGGATCAAACTACCTTCATTTATACTTCAAATTGAAAATATTCATATGTTCTAGATATTCAAGAACAGTCAAAACTTCATGAATTTGAAGCAATGAAATGATAGGGTTCGGTCTAAACAATAATACCATGCGAAAACACCTCAACACTTCATATAATCTTCATTACTTTGTAACCCTAACCTGCAGCCACAACCTAAAACAAATATGGATTTAGGTTAAAATCGAAAATACAACTCATATTTTGTATTTCCTAAGAGAAATCATCAAGAACTTATCGATTTGGAGCCTGAAAATCAGTTCAAAATCCCTCCTTTATGAACCCTAGCCGCCTTCCTCACGTTTAGAGAGAAGAAGAATGGAGAAAAGTGAACAAAGGGCAGGTCTCGGATCTATTTTAAAAAACTAATTCGCGACACACCGCTCGAGCGCTCACATGCCAACAACCACAGTTTGAAATTTTCAAACGAGCATTACTTCTTCATCCGAACTCGGAATTAGGTCATTCTTATATCCAAATTGAAGCCCCGAAAATATTCTTTCCAATAGTTCTAATCTCATTTTCAAATTCATATTTTAGAAAAAAGTTATGCCTAAAAGAGTGATGGTATGTTGGTCTCCTTTGCTTTAGCATGTTTTTTTGACAAAATCTCTTACTGAACCGAATCGGTCTACGATTCCACCACTCTTAGGCCATCAAAATCACCCAATGACTTCATTTTGAGAGATTATTCAATAAAAAAAAACTCAATCCCTTACAACTATCGTTATTTGTTCGATGGTTGATAATCAACTGACGGAAACCTCGTCCAATATAGGTTAAGGAATTCCCCTCATGTGCTTGGATTATAGGTTTGATTATGCCCAAATCTGGCAAGTGAATCGTTTGATCCGACATATCAAAATGTTAAGTGGCGTAGTTGCAAGGATAAGTGGATAATTAAACCGGATTTTTAATAACTTAATTTAATTATCGAGAATTCATATCTTCAATATGGGTAGATCTTGGGAAATTGATAATTGAAAACTCAAGACATAATTCGAGTTAGGGTCAGAAGTTCAGTCAAGACCTTTAGTGGAATAAGCCTTTATTCGTATGGGAATGGATGTAACTCGGGGATGGAGTTAAAGATGTCTGGAATTCTTGTACGGTTAGCCCGAATCTTATACTTTCTCATGATACCCCACGTAGCCCATTATACGCATGGTTATATTTCTTATTGGTTTAGGAAATAAATTAGTTTAATTTGATTGTCGATTTTGTCGCCGGGACAATTGGGGAATTAAATTAATTTATCGAGGGAAAAGTTGAAAAATGGTAGACTAGGGTTTACCACCCATAGTGGCCTACCCTAGAGGGGTGTATTATAGCTACGTTTTCTCTAAGATTACAAATCGTATCTAGTGTGAAAGAATAACGTAATTAGACCATGTTGTATTTAGGAAGGTGATAGAATTATACATAATATAATTCTCTATCTTCCATCTCTCCTATATCATTCCACAACTGCCCCTTTCTCTCTCCCCACTCCATAATTTTTTGCAATAAATGAGAGAAAAAAGTGGGAGAAACCAAATTAAGAAAAACTACGCGAACGGGATCGGTGCCCACCCGCCGAGTTCGTGTTGTGCATCTGAAAATACGCGAGAAGATCATTGGTTGTCTCAAATAGTTTTTGACATTCAAGGAACTTAATCAAGTTCCTTAGAGGTATATTTTTAATATATATGTATATAAATATATTAGAATATTAAAACCATTTTTCATGAAAAACCATAACAGCGTTTTATGCGTCTTAAAATTTTTTATTTTTCCGTTACGCGGCTTCGACGGTTGAAAGGTTAGTCTAGTTAAAAAAAGAAGAAGAAGAAGAAGAAAGAACCAAAGTTCTTGAAGAAAAAAGAGTTATGTTTTTCTTGAGAAAGAAAGCTAATTTTAGAAAGAAACTTAGTCTTTGAGAGGAAAGAATCAAAAAACTAAGTACCTGAGAGGAGGCACACCTTGAGAGGAACCAAACCCTTGAGAGAAACTAAATTCTTGCTAGGGTAGTTGAAGATGGGATCATAATATAAGAATTCTTGATGTAGGAAGATTGTTTAATATACATCCGGCGTTCTTCATGAGATACTGGAAAGTGATGATTATTTCGAGTGAGTTCAAACACCACCATTTTATTCTTCTTTCTTTCAAGTCATGCATGATATAAATACACAAGCGTAACAAGTGTATTTCAAACCATATCATGTAAGATCCTTTTTCTCAGTTTATATTTATACATTGGTATCTCCCTCTTTCTTTACAAAGACTTTTGTATCACCTTAATATCATAGAAATACCTTTTTTTTTTAAAAAAAATAGGTTAATTATTATATTGAAAGGTACGGTTGTAGCTTATTAGATATGGGCATTGATTATTTTGAACCTACAAAATGAACAACCATAGTTATTTACCATGCTTGTCGCTTTTTCTTTTCTCTCAAAGAAAAGACTCGGCCGTGGGACTTTTTCACGATTATGGCTTTGTTTTTGATGGTCCTGGCTTATTTATTGACCCAAAACTTTATATTATATCTTATGTTTGTTTTAATTTATGTTTAAGCCCTAAGTGTAGCATAATTAGCTATCAAGACTGTTTTGCATGACTCGTAGGTTCTTTTCTATTATGTCTGTATTTTCCATGATGTTTTATGAATGAACTTTTCTCAAACCCTCGCTTTGTAAGTGAAACTGTTCAACATAATAACACAAATAAGAACCAAAGGGGACGAAGAAAACGCCAACCTCACGGTTGGGCAAAAATGATGCCTTACACCTTCCCTTTTTGTACCCTAGCCCCAGACCCTATCTTCTCTCTTGTAACATTTTCAAAACGACCAATGGCCTCTATTTTCTTTGTCTTGATTTTCCTCAAAAACCATGTGATGACTCCTATTTTCCAAATATTTTGGATGTCCCATCCATTTTTTAAAATAAGGAAAATCCCCATTCTTTTTCTCTACCAAAAGGAAATGAGCATACGAACCCATTTTTCCCAATGTCACAGTTTCTGGCAACTCCAATGGGGATGTTTATATCTTTTTCAAAAAAGAGATGTAAGATGGCTAAACTTGAAAAGTCAATGGTTCTTATATTATTATTATTTTCATCAGCATTTGCATCCGCATCCGCATCCTTACATATTTGGATCTTATCCCACTGCTCTACCCACCATGATACCTCGATCAGTCTTTGTTTTTTTCGAGACTATGTTAGGGAGCGAGCTAGCCTTCTAGTCTCATGCTCCCATAATGGACAAAAAGAGTTACTGCATACCATTTGACCATTGTTGTGCACCGTACTAAGCATGGGAGGCATATTCTTGACTTTATTCAAGAGGTACCCTGCACAAATGACTGCCATTCTATGCATGATACATATAGTTCCTTAGACCCTTTCTTAAGATCAATGGTCTCCTCTTAGGATATATGTTTTGTTTTTTATGATTGTTTATGATGTGAATAGCTATGGACTCCATCATGTTATGCTTATATTGTTAGGAACATCCCTCCGTTTGTCTCTTCTATCTCTTCCACTTTGCCTTCTTTTCACTCTATTACTCTTTAGATCTGTATCCTTTCGCATGTTAGGATGATACCCCGATTCCTTTTTCATGTGTTTATCCTCGAGTCTTATCCACCCCAGACCTACGCCCTAACTTCTGTTCTTATTGTTCATGTTTAGAGATTCGAGGCTGTAGCACACCTATAAAATGACTCTATACGCACTTGGACCCGATCTTCAATAAGGAGTTTGAGACAACCCAAGATATCTAGTCTTGCACTGGAGCAAGAACCCACCATGGCTAATGTACTAAGGATGATGGTAAACATACAACAGACGCTAGAAGGCATCAACACGTCTGTGGGTAATCAAGCCCAACCTCAAACTCATTTACAAGCATAAGTTCCAGCCCTATAGGCACGAGTGGTCAGCATGCCATCCCACTAACAGCTTATACCAAAATCCACACTAACAGGTAGCTAGTGGAGAGTCCGAATCGTTCCCACGAGAAAAATAGACAGTACATCAAAATATCCTAATTTTATCCAATTCTAAAATATTAACAAGGATTTTGGATTTCTATCTTTAAAAAGTCTAAATAATTAATTACTTCTACTTCTAATTATACTAAGCTAACAAATAATAATAAAGAGTATTTAAATGAGAAAGTATCTACCTCAGGTTAAAATTCAACTTCATTTGGTTTCCTAGTTTCAATTAACTTCTTATTTTATTTAGCCTTTAATAGATTCAAATCCTACTGTGACATGACCAGTATGGATACCAAGAAAGT
>JAULLD010443377.1:0-10106 GCA_035668095.1 Sarracenia minor
GTCTGCAACAACTTTCCTTGAGGCAACATCTACAGAATCCCTGTCTCTTAGCTCTACGTTTCAAGGCATAGAGACTCTTACCGTGAAACGACTCTTGCTGACCGGAGCTAGGCACATGATCCATTTAACCTCGGCGTGCGAAGAGGGAAACTCAGTCAAGAGAGTAGTTTAACGTCTTCGAACGAAGCTGGAGCTGGTCTTGGAAATTTTTAAGGTGGGATGTGAATGTTTTGACTGATGGCTTCCGCACGGGTTTGACTTCTCCCCCTCAACTTAGACACAACAATGTCCGTATTGGTGAAGAAAATCCTCTCTATTGGAAAAAAGATCTCTCGGTTTTCTCCCAGATAGGGCTAAGTTTAATATCTTCAGCCAGACTGGGCTACTCGCATATTCAGATTATTTGGTTGGATCGGGCAGGTTGATTGATTCTGAAGTAGGGTCTACGGATATACCATCAATGTAGGATTTGAGCCTTTGTCCATTGACGATAAGAAAATTACCGATTTTCAGGTTGAGCAGCTGGCATGCACCATGTGGATAGACTCGGGTTATCACATACGGACCTTTCCATCGAGATTAGAGTTTACTAGGGAACAATCGTAATTTGGCGTTAAACAACCAGACCTTTTGGTTGGGCTGGAATGTTTCTCGGTGAATGTGTTTATCATGAAAAGCTTTTGTTTGGGCTTTGTTTATCCTGGCATTGTCATATGCTTCATTACGAAGTTCCTCATGCTCACTCATCTGAAGTTTGCAATGGTTGCTAGTGTTTGGGATGTCAAATTAAATGTTTTAATCGCCCAAAATGCTCAGTGTTCTAGTTCAACAAGCGGGTGACACGGCTTCCCAAAGACGAGGTGATATGGGAACATTCCTATGGAAGTCTTGTAAGCGGTACAGTACGCCCAAAGAGCATCATCCAATCGTTTGGACCAGTCCTTTTGGTCGGGGCAAACAGTTTTGGTAAGGATATTCTTTATTTCCCTGTTCGAAACCTTGACTTGGCCATTGGTCTGAGGATGATAAGGAGTGGCTACCTTGTGTGTGATCGAGTATTTTCGAAGTAGAGTCATGAAGTATTTATTGAGGAAGTGTGTACCACCATCGCTTATGATTGCTCTAGGAAAACCAAATCTTGAAAAGATATTGCTTTATAAGAACTTGACGATGACCTTGTGGTCATTTGATTTGGTTGTCACGGCTTCTACCCATTTAGAGACGTAGTCTACTGCGACGATTATGTACACATGTCCGAAGGATGGTGGAAACGGACTCATAAAATCAATACGCCAAACGTCAAAGATCTTGACGATTAGAATTGGGTTTAAGGCCATCATGTATTTGGTGGTTACGGTGCCGAGCTTTTGACATCGTTTGCAGAAGTCGTGTGCGTCTTTAAACAAAGTTGGCCAGTAGAAGCCACTCTGTAGCACTTTTGCTACTGTTTTTTTTTCCACTGAAAAGTCCACCACAGGCAAGGGAATGACAGAACGTCAAGATGTTATCCACTTCGCTTTCTAGGACATATCATCGTATGACTTGGTCAGAGCCGTATTTGAAGAGTTACGGATCCTCTCAAAAGTAATATCGTATTTGAGAAAAGAAGCGATCCTTTTGTTGTTTGGACCAGTCATTCAGGATGCGTCCTATCGCTAGATAGTTCACTATGTTTGTATACCAGGGCGGTTGAGTAGCTTGAACCATGAATAGTTGTTCGTTAGGAAATGAGTCTTTGACAGGTACAGGGTCATTAAGTGGTTACACTATAAGGCGAGAGAGATGATCAGCTACTGAGTTTTCTGTGCCCTTCTTATCGCGGATATCAAGATCGAATTCTTGCAAAAGAAAGATCCAACGAATAAGCCTGGGCTTGGTGTCTTTCTTGGCCAACAAATGCCGGAGGGCAGTGTGGTCAGTGTAGATAATGACTTTTGATCCCAGTAGGTATGATCTGAACTTATCTAATGCAAAGACTATAACCAATAGCTCTTCTTCGGTTGTAGTGTAATTCACTTGAGCCTCATTGAATGTCTTGCTAGCGTAGTAAATTGCATGGGAAATTTTATTCTCTTGTTGCCCTAGAACTGCTCCAACAACATTCTCTTGTTGCCCTAGAAATTTTATTCTCTTGTTGCCCTAAGTTACTTGAAAGCATGCTGACACTTATCATCAAAGTTAAATGTGGCTTCCTTAGCGAGGAGGTCGCATAATGGTTTGGAGATTTTAGATAAGTCTTTGATGAATCGGCGGTAGAATCCGGTATGTCCTAGGAATGAGCGTATTTGCCGTACGGATGTTAGTGGTGGAAGTTCGGAGATTAAGTCTACTTTGGCTTTATTGACCTCAATGCCACGCTTGGAGACTATATGACCTAACGCAATTCCTTATTGAACCATGAAGTGGCTTTTTTCGCAGCTGAGTACTAGGTTGGTCTCTTGGCATCTTTCTAGAACTAGAGTTAGGTTGGTCAGGCAGTCTTCGAATGAGGAACCGAATATGGAGAAATCATCCATGAAGACTTCAAGGAATTTTTCTACCATAACCGAGAAGATAGACATCATACACCTTTGGAATGTTGCTGGGGCATTACATAGGCCAAAAGGCATACGTCTATAAGCAAATGGGCCAAAGGGACAGGTGAATGTTGTCTTTTCTTGGTCCTCAAGGTAAACGTGGACTTGATTGTAGCCGAAATAACCGTCCAGAAAGCAATAGTAGCTTTGGCCGGCAAGTCTTTCCAAGATCTGATCTATGAAAGGTAACAGGAAGTTATCTTTACGGGTAATAGAGTTTAATTTCTGGTAGTCAATGCATACTCGCCACCCAGTAGTGGTGCGTGTTTGGATCGATTCTCCTTTTCGTTGATTACGACGGTGAGTCCTGATTTCTTTGGTACTACTTGAGTTGGACTCACCCATTTACTATCAGAGATCAAGTAGATGATTCCTACATCAAGAAGTTTTACAACTTCATTTTTGACAACTTCTTTCATATTTGGGTTTAGACGTCGCTGCATCTCTCATGTGGGTTTAACATCATCTTTAAAGTGGATTCGATGCATACAGATGGAATGATATATTCCCTTGAGATCACCTACAGTCCAACCTATAGCTCTTCTATGCGCTTTCAGGACTTCAGTCAACTGCTCTTCTTAGCTGAACGACAAATTGGAGGCAATGATAACTGGCAGAGTCTTGTTGGGAACTAAGAATATGTACTTGAGTGAGATCGGAAGTGGCTTCAGCTCAAGTGCAGGTGGAGCTTCTAAGGATGGGATGGATGGGGTAGACGACAGAGGAGGCGAATCCTCAAAACGAGACACCCAAGGTGACGCGTCTACATAACTTGCATTTTCTAGATCAGTATTTGCTTCGCTGATGTACGGGTCAAGCTCTAGGATGTCTTTCCCGAAGTATGTTAGATGGGCTTACAAGGGACCATTTAAGAACATGGCAAGGAGAGCTTGTTGCATTGCTTCATCTATTATGCCTATTGCAAAGCAATCGACTTCCATTGACAGTTGATGGGCAGCATGGAATACATTAAGTCTAAGCTTCATGTTTCCAAACAAGATGTCCAAAACCCCAGTTCAGTAGTTAATACATGCGTTGGTTGTGACCAGGAAGGGGCGTCCAAAAATTACTGGGGTTTGTCTCCTCGTATTCAAGTCTGGCTCGATGTCAAGTACAATGAAGTCAACTGGGAAGAGAAACTTGTCGACCTTAACAAGGACATCTTAAATGATGCCTCGCGGTATTTTGACAAACCTATCGGCTAGCTGTAAGGTAACATGTGTTGGTTTAAGCTCACCTAGGCCAAATTGCTCATATACGGAATACAAGAGGAGGTTCATGCTAGCTCTGAGATCTAATAGGGCTCTGTCGATCTGGTGATCGCTAATGACACATGAAATGGTAGGTATCCCTGGGTCTTTCATCTTGGATACCAAATCATATCTGAGTACGGAGCTAGCATGCTCAGTTAAAAGCACTTTCTTGGGGGCAGTCGTCTGAGTTCTACGTTTTTGAGTGCATAAGTCTTTTAAGAACTTAGCGTAGAATGAGACTTGTTGTGTCAAGAATGGGAAAATTGTTATTGACTTGTTTGAAGAGCTCAAACACGTCAGACATTGGAGGTCCTTTATTGCGCTGGGCTGCTGGTTCATTTTGGCATAATGAGAATAGTGCCTCGGGCTCTTTTGGGAGTGCCAGGGGTGCTCTTAATGCTTTCTTCAATGCCTCGGCCAGTGCGGCATTAGATGCTATTTGGGTTATTTGACTGGCTTCAGAGTCATCAGGTGACTCTTCTACCGTAGGGGTGTCTGTTGATAGATGTGTTTGAGCATGAGACGGTAGAGGTCAGATGTCTTTTTCTCAGCCACTTCTCAATATCATAACAACCTGAGCCTGCTCATGGTAGACTCGACTGCTGCTGGGGTTGCTATCAATGATGTACTGGCCTTTTGGGTTAGCTACTGGCTGACTTGGCAGTCTACCGTCCTCTCGACGGTTAAGAGCTACAGCTATCTGTCTGACTTGGGTCTCTAGCTTGTCTATGGCTTGAGTGTGGGTGTTTAAAAGCTGCGTTTTGGAGTCTATGTCTTTTAATGCTTTCAACACAGTCTCCTCAAAGCCTAGGGCTCTTAGAGTTGGGACAGATGCTTGTTGTGGAGGGGGTCGGTAGGCCTATTGGTTAAAAGAGTTCGGCCTTAGTGCCTGAGTCTATGGTAGGCCAGGTTGCTGGTTTAGCAAACTAAAGTTCAGATGATTCCTCCAACCAGAGTTATAGGTATTTGAGTAAGGGTTGTTACCTGGTTGGGGAAATCCTTGAGCAGCGTTGACTTGCTCTTAAACGAAGTCGGAAAATTGGTTGGCTGTAGGACATTCGGTGACATAGTATGCTGGGCTAGCACACAATGCACAAACGTCTTGGAAGTTTGAAGGTGGTGGCTGAGCTACAAAAAGACCGGTGGTCAATAGCATGTCTAACTTCTCGGTGAGAGACTTTACTTGGGCAGTAAGATATACGTTCTGGTTAACCTCGTAAAGTCCTCGAGTCTTCTGTGTTATAGTCCTGTCTGTGTGTGAGACTGAGGCTTGATGCTGTGAGCTCTCGCTCAATTTTTCAAGCTGGGACCATGCCTTTGTCTCGTTGTTCATCATGAATGCGGCGCCACACGAAGCGTCGACGTATTGACGATGTCGGGGCAACAGATCTTCATAGAAGTTTTTGGTTCAAGAGACTTAAGCCAATGCTTGGCTTTATCGCGAAGGGAGAATGGGAATAATTTCATGTGTAAGGCTTTCTCGGTCAAGTTGTTGAGCCCCATGGGGGTGTAAAAGATTAGGGCTTCCTAAGTCCGTGAAATAGGGGTAGTACTTGTAAGAGATTAGATCTGATTTCATAATTACCAATCCCGATGTTGGGTGGTACTAGGCAAGTTGCAGACTCATAAGCTATTGAAATGTAATGTTCCATCAGCGCTTTAAGCTATTGATCAGCCTGGTTAGTCTGATCAGTTTGTTGGTTTGCATGCGAAATATCCAGAGGGTTATTTTCATCGACTGTGATGGGTGTGTGAAAAAGTGCGGGAGATCGGGGGAAAGGGTTTGAGTTGAGGTTTGCTCGAAAGGTTCTTTCTATTTCAGGATCAAAAGGTGCTAAGCCATAAAACAAAGAGCGGCGACCAAGCATACAATACAAATACTGAAATAAGCAGTAATTTTTTTTAATACCATCCAGACGTAAAGGAGAGAGTGTCCGGATGGTTTACGTAGGTTAGCATCTGGACGTCTGAGAATAGCGTCCGGACGGCACGGGTTCCAGAATTTATAATTTTCTGTTTTTTTGACAAAAAATTAAAATTTTCGAAAAAGTCAGGCTAAAAACAAATCAAATAATTTAAACAATTTTTTTTTTCAAAACAAAATAAGCGTCTAGTTTCCCGACAACGGCGCCAAAAAATTAGTGTACGTTCGCTTAGTCGTTAATCACGCGTAACTAGTTTATTTTATGTATTTTACCAAGATCTACTACTAACTAGGTAGATAGCAGTAAGTTCAGGATCGATCCCACAAGAAAAAGAGCTATTTTGTTAAAAAAAACAGAATTTTATTTAAGTTATTTAATCTACAAAGAAAATAAGTAAATCTTAGATTGTGGAGAAAAAAAATGATTTTTAGTAATGAAAAGTAAATAAGTGATTAAAAATGAATTTAATTAATTTATGAGAAAAATTCCACCTCAGGTTCAGAATCCACCGTCACTTAGTAATCTAGTTTCGATATAATTCCTCTTTTATCTAGCTTTTAATCAGATTAAATCTTATCGTGGCAAGACCGATATGGATATTAAAAAAAATAGATTTTAATTTTAACAAGGTATATTCTATCCAGAGCATAAAATATATCAAGTTCTACTCTCAAAAATCCCGAATCACAAATATGGCATAGTCTATCCAGGATTCTAGTACGACCCGTCCAGAGTACGTCCCGTCTTATCCATGGCATAGCCTATCTCAAATTTGCGTATTCGAACAGTAAGCACAGTTATACAACACTCATTTAATGCAATTATAGAAAGCTTAAACGGGAACTAAATCAGTTAGAAATTACCTATCAAATGGATTTAAAAATAGTTGTTGCATAACAATCTGATTATAAAGCATAAATAAATAAATAATTAATCTACTCCTAAATTACCAAGTTCAGGTTTCATCATCACCCGAGACGGAGGCAGGAACTTAGCCACTCATGGTTGGGCAGGAGTCCATCGTTAAGTTAATGTCGATCATCATTGGTAGCTCCTCGGCGAGACCCGGACCTTCCAGAGGTGACTTGGCCGGGGCCAGAGAGCAGAGAATGGTGACTTTCGTCACTATGAGAGATGTGAGAATGAGAAATACTGGAATGCTAAGGTATAGGGGCCTATTTATAGTGTTTTCACTGCAATCGGATTGGCCACTGGGCGCGGAGCGTCTGGACGGTATGCACTGGCGTCCAGACAGAAATTGAGTGGATGCCAAGGCAATGAGCGTCGCGACGGTCGATGTTCAGTGTCGAGATGGTCGGCGTTTAGTGTCGGGATGGTCGGCATTATGGCATCGAGACTGTGGATGTCATGAGCGTCTGGACGATTGTCATGTAGCGTCCGGACGGTTTGTGCTGTTTTGCTGGTCTTCATTTGGTTGCATCGTGTTTGTTGTTAAAATTACATTTTTGTGTCACTCCTCCAATACCCGTCTTAAACACAAAAATACATATTAGATAATATATCGGGACTAACTTAGTGTAGATTAACGGGTTTAAATCGTCACTTTTGAGTGCCGATCAATGGCCAAAAACCCGCGAGGGCTTGACCCTCCCTATTCAAACATTATTGTCGCATACCTCCAACAAGCCACAAAACACCTCCCGTAGCCATTCACCGTCCCCCGCACCGAGACCGCCGAGAGGCAAGTCTACAAACTGGGCAATTGGATAAAGAGTATGAATGCTCTCGCTAAACGCCAGGCACCTCCACCCATTCCCCGCACCATGCCTTTTCACACCACACCCTGCCCTCTGTCACCTCGACCCTCCGGCCCCTCCGCATCCCCACCTTCCACCTCCGGTCCATCAGCTGAGTCGTCAGTGGCACCATGGGTTTTTACCCACGATGATTATGGTGCCATCATCGATCGACTGGATGCCCAGGATGGAGTACTCCACCGTATCGCGGATAGTCAGGTAGTCCACGAGTACCTCCGGCGGATGATGGCAGCCATACGTATCATCCTCCGCTTCCCCCACCACAGAGACTACCCCCACGGAAACCTACCCTTTACTATACCCACACCACGAAAACCTACCTTTTTCTACGTAGAACCCACAATTGACCCCCCATCTACCATCGCACCATCTCACACAACCCTGCCACTCCCTCTACCACCGCCCACCACTGACAACTCTTTCTCGACCGGATCCACACCTTGGTCACTCCACCCCACCCCCTGATCCGGTCGAGACACACTTTTCCTACCCTCTTACACCTTGTACAACCTCTACCCCCTCCCGTCCCTCACAAAACCATCCCCAGCCCCCCCTTTATCCTGCTCAACAACTGGCCCCTTCTTCCAATCCACACCCACCCCGTCCATGGCCACACCACATATCCTCCCCAATCACCACCAAAATCCCGTAATAACCCTAACCCACAACCCACCCCAGCCCTTACCCTCCTCATATCGTTCCCTCCTTTCCACACCAAACCCCCGACCTTCTATTGCCGCCACCAAAAACATAATCCTTCCGACACCTTTCACCTTTTTATTTTCTTTGTCTTTTCATGTATTTCTTTTTTATCTTTCTTGTTTTTTTTTCTCCTATTTGGGAGAAGTTTGTGAACAAAAAGTGTAGTCCCACAGGCCATCGGCCCGAATTTTGTACTTCTACAGATGACATTATTAATATAACTATAGCAATATCTTGTTCATATTATCTGTTCTCCTTTAATTTCTTACCATTATATTTAATTTTTCATACTAACTGGAAAATGACTTGGGTTTTAATTGTCGAAATTCAGATAATATTCCACATCCTTCTGATTGATGCTACACAGGTAAAATTTCTTCTTTCTTTTACTTCTTCATTATCTTTTGTCAAATAAAGACATTGGAAATTTTAAGTTGAGGGTAGAATTAGACCACTGATATTTTATTCTATAGATAATATGAAAAATTGTGGACAATTACATGTAATTTTGAAAATTTTAAAAATAAAATTGTAGGTTAAATA
The DNA here is from genome assembly GCA_035668095.1 of Sarracenia minor. Taxonomy (NCBI): domain Eukaryota; kingdom Viridiplantae; phylum Streptophyta; class Magnoliopsida; order Ericales; family Sarraceniaceae; genus Sarracenia; species Sarracenia minor. The sequence continues at coordinate 8,778 of JAULLD010443377.1, forward strand.
TTTCCGATGAGAAAAATATAGATTCATTTTTACGTTACAAAAATTTGATCGATAATATTCAAAACTGGACCATCTGGTCCAATTTGCACACTTGATTATTTAGGATATTTGCATACTAATGGAAATTGATAGTATGATGGTTAAAAATACAAAAATGGTGGAGACTTAACCCTTAAGTGAGCTTTTTGGAGACTTAACTTTTCATTATGAGGGAATCTATACATTTACTCGTAAATGATATTCTTATCTTCGACCATATTCGCTGTGAATCTTGTTATCTTCATTTTGACTGAGAAAATTGGGAATACGCATTACAATTAAGTTTCTGAAAAATTGCATTAAATTTTAGAAAAGCATATTAGGCCATCTTTGTATTGTTGAGCATGTTCGTTCCTTTGTCAAAACATCATCCCTAGGTCCCCATTTTGAGCCTCATATGCAAAAAGCAGCCTCTTTTTTCTGGATACCCAAATAAATACCAAAAAGCTCTTATTTGAATTTTTAGTTACTGAAAAAGATATTGGGCCAACAATAAAGGAAAAATAGAAGACCAAGGAATGTGCAAATAAATCAGCAAAAAACATTTGTGCGACCATGCAGCATTTCAATGAAAATAAAGGCAAAGAACAGCTCTAATGTGCAGTAAGCAACGATTGTGAGGTAATGACACCATGTTGCAAAGCCCAGAAATACTCTGACTCAATGATGGTGAAGTGATGACACCACATTGTAATTTTGGCTTCAGTATCTGGTACAATGATGGTGATGTGATTACACCACATTGTAACTAGTGGTTCGACATGCTCAACGCTTGATATCTATTCTGGTTGTCATTAATTTAGATAGTGCTACACACTTGACCCGAGTCTATTTACAACAAAAAAATAAAGTCCTGATTAATCCCAAAAGATAATGTGATTTGAAGAATCTAACTAAATTTGTTCCTAATAATCAGGGTTCCAATCACGAGATTGTGAGTCAATTTTTTTTTTTTGAAATTGCGTTTTTCAATGTCTAAGGTACGTGTGAAAATTTGTTTTGCTATTTATCACCTCTATCACATACCTTGAGAGATATACATTATAGCTTGTTTCAAAGAGATTTATTTTGAGTGAAGAATCAGTAAGATTTGAAATCGAGATCTAGTTGCTTTAACTATTTAAACTTGATTGATTCAGAAGTATGCAGGTTGATGATTGATTGGGTTCACTCACACACACTAGGTGCAAGGTCGAGAGAGTTATCATGACAATTTTACAACTTAAATAATGTTTTGTTTAAAAGTCGAGGATGTGAATATTTACAATTTTATCTTTAAAATTTTTAAAA